>JAOUZG010020001.1:1873020-1891915 GCA_026289955.1 Argiope argentata
TAACTGATTAGCAAAGAAATGAAATTCACCATTAAAAGAAGCTCACCATTTAAAATACTTGTGAATAAGTACAATTACCTTTGTATGGGTTGATTGGTTAAGTTTTCTTTATCATGTGAGAACATGATGTTGTTTTTATGTCTCCGAAATTTATGGGTAAATAATATTTTTGCCTGCTTTTACCAGTAATGCATTATTGTTACGTACGCTTCGTTGACAGCAGATGCGTTTTTAAAAGACCTCGGCAGAACTATGACGTCATCTCAAAATCGGTCGAACTCCAAAACTTTGTCTGCCAGCTAGAAAAATTGAAAATGAAGCTTTAAAAAATTATATATTTATAGATTGATAGATAGATAGATAGACACACACACACACACACAGAGAGAGAGAGAGAGAGAGAGAGAGAGACCGATAGAGAAGTATCGTGATTGTTTCAAACCAGTTTAAAGTGATTAATGACTTAAGTTAATTAAAATAAAAATTGATTTAAAAAAAATTATGTTCTCTCATGGTAGCTGGAACTTTGTCATCAAAGATTTCATTTTTTAAAAATTATTTTATTAAACTGAATTTTTATGCAAAATTTAATTTAAATGCAAAATATTTAAAAGTTTTGATCCTTGATGTAAAATCATGGGGAATAAAGTTTTCTTTAAAAAAATGTTTGGCACTGAAGTAAAATTCCGAATCTGAATAAATAAAATTGCGCAGTGAAATATGAGAAATTTTTTAAAGCAAGAGTTAGTTTTCACAGAATTAAAATATAAAGGTAAAAATTGTCAAAGAAGACAAAGAAATTTATACTTATATTTTGAAAATTACTAAGTAATTTATTATAATAAAAGGGACAAAACTAATACTGTATCGAAACAAATAAATTTTTAATTATAGCAAAGTAGTAACAGAAAGTTATATAAATTATAATAAGAAATTTTAGGTATAACAAATTTTTTATTCTGTTACCGATATTGATGAGAAGGTTCATCTTTTTAAAGAGGGAAATACTCTCTGGTCTTAAATTTTCTTTTTCAGAAAAGGCAATTTTAAAACAAATAAGGATTCATTTTGGGGGGGGGGGGTAATGTAAATTTAATCGCTATTTAATTTCAGTGTTTTCATATAGGTGGGGCGACAATCGTTCATTGCTCCATTGTAACAAAACAAATCCTTAATTTCAAAATAATAATTATTATGATCAAAAATATGTATATGAATCTGTTCTTCTTTTCAAAAGAACAAAATGTATTTGAATTTTGGAATTTTTGGATCTGTAAAAGATATTTTTAAAAATTACGAGGCTTTCAGGCTTTTTTAAAAAAATATTTCTGGGAGTAAACATGAAAGAAAGGATAATTGGCACTTTGGGGGGGGGGGCAGATTGGGCGTAAGTGAAAATCGCCGAATAATGTAGGATTCCTTCAAATTTCTTTGGTACGTCCGGCTAACGGAAAAGTACTAGATAATTTATAATCTAACTTTATGGATTTCGAATCATTATTTGGAGAATTTTTTTAAATCTATAAATCCTTATTCTTGAATTCTTTTTTCATTTGTAAAAGGTCTTTTCTTGGCAATTAAGACGCTCTATGACTTTATTTTGAGCTAAAAAGTTTATAAGTAAATGTAATAAAAGTGATAGCTCACTTTCTTGTGTCTTTTATTTTAAACCATTTATTTGGTTGCAATGTCATGAACAGATCTAAACATCCTAGTTCCAAAAAATAATCATAACACATTTTCATTCAATTTTAGATGTGAGTGAAAATGGAAAAACCTTTCCTCTTTAAAATACTAAATGTTGTTTGAAAAACTGAGTTTTGAGGATTGAGATTTCTGTTGCTTGAACCTGGTCTAAAACCTAGTCTATCATGTTTTACTGTGTAATATAAAATAGACATTCTATCCTTCAGAGTCCGAAAATATTTATATCTGGTTAGTAAAATGTTTACGAATATGTACAAATGCTACCAAAGTGAAATACACTTGGATTAGATGACAAAAACAATAACCGAGTAAGCATCAAATACTCTTAACTTCCACGCTATACCAAAGTGAGAACATATAATATATAGCAGTTTTTTAAACATAATGTAACATCATATGTGATCGATTCTTGGTTACCACATTTGATCATAGAGCTATCGTGGTTATCATGGCTTTCCTAATTTTTTTATTCTTCTAAAGTGAACATTTATACACTTTAAAATAGCTTTTTAACTTTGAAACCTTAAAAGTATACCTGCGCCAAATTTGGAAGCTTTAGATCTAACGCTGTGTTCTGTGGAGCGCCAATGTACACACCGAAAAAGAGAGGAAAAAAGAGAGAAGCACACATATATGCATTCATCCATCGTAATTATTTAGATATATGTTATTATTTCCGTATTTATTTTAGGGTTTAAAACAACATTTACTTCGCATATCACATGCCAGAAATAAATCATTTGTTGATGTGACCTGTTTAGAATCCCATTGCTTGTTCATCTGATCTGCATTCATACCACAATTGTTTTTTCTCTCACATGCATTTCATTTCTTAATCCACTGTAACGCGTAAATGCTTTGATATGCCACCAGTGATGTCTGTCTCGCTTTTTTAGATTGGTACTGCTTCTCAGACGAAAAACAAAACTCTCATAAAATAACCAGCACCGAAACGGTTGTGTCGGCACCGTAACAAAAGTTTTAAAAATGCCGCTTCAAAGATATCCTTTACAAGTTTCTTTAAATAACTGACAGCCTCATAGTTAGACTCCAAAAAATCCCTTCCCATTGACAAAAGAATTGAATTAAGTAATAAAATAAAATACGGCTGCACCTTTCAAATAAATCTCGACTTAGAAGTTGAGGAACTTGGCATGTAACTGATGCATGATACAGCTGTTTTAGCCCTCAGCACCTCTCACATCATCTTGAGTCTTGAGACGAGCTATTTTATGTCATCTGTTCATTGATTTGAGTACAGTGGGTACAGTATATGCCTATGAAACTGAATAATTTAGAAGCATTTGAAATAAAACGTCGAAATTAAACATTTTGCAGAAAAATTGATAATAAAGTGTTTGGTTGTCATGTAGAAAATTAAGTTTTAAAATTGAAATCAACTGGAGTGGTTTCATCGAAATTTTTTAGCCAACTCTTTAATTAAAGTAGTATCTTTCCTACATTTCAAACTTAATTTATGAGTCTTCACCAAGATTGGTGATACTACGAATACAAAGATATTTTTTCTTTTCGGATTTCCCTTCATGAGGAATTTATGCAATATTTAAAAAAAGTGAACATATTTTATAAGCTTTCTTTTTCTTTACCTCTTTTTCTTGCTGTGTGTATTTGCGCTCAACATTTCTGAGCTTTAGACTTAGAGCATCCAAATTTAGGGCAAGTATATTTTGAAGGGTATAGTATATCCTTATCAGGTCGGAGTATCCTTATAAGAATTTTTTCTAATTTTTGTGAATTAAAAATTAAGCAAAATGTTAGCAATTTTCTCACGATAATCGTCAAAGATATTATTTCCCAAAAGTTACATCTGCGCCATTTTAAAACTTAAAAAAATTGTCTTCCTATTGATTTCAGTTTTTTTAAATCATTAAACTATTTCCTAAATTTTGGCAATTTTGTAAAAATAATTTATTTTGAATAATGTTCAATAACAGCTATTTCTTCTCCCTTCTTCTGAAACTAAACTAAAATTAGGCACAGAACTACAATTTTAAGTAACAAGATTTTATTAAGTTGTTGCACATTTGAATTATTGCGTTAATATGCATGCCAAATTACAGACTGAAAGATTATCAATCCATAGAGGAGCTCAAAATTGGATACGCAACTACACTTAAGTTACTAAAACTGTGTACCAAATTTTATTTATCTAACTCATTAAAAAATTTATTTATCATATGCTCATATATTCGGATAGAATGACTTCCCATGGATGGGTTTCGTTAAAATTTGGCAGATAAATTTCAAACAAATTTGGTGTAAAGACAATATATAAAATTTCAACCATCTAGTTCAAACCATATTTGCATGATCATGTTAACAGGTAAGTTTAGCGAGTAGGTACAGGTCGGTTAACCATATTTGAATAATCACGTAACGCTTTTAGGTTCAGCGAGGTATGGAATGTGCAAATTTGTCAAAACTCTCGAATTTGAACCTTTTTGTGTATTTGATATTTTTTTCTATATGCTTTGGATGCGAGAAAATAAAAAAAGTCTTTGGGTGAAATGCTTGTAATGCACGTCATTGATGTATTAGTTTTCAACTCATCGCTTGTGTTTTTAATCTTTCAGATAAACTTTTTTACGTTACTCCAATTTTGGTGCTTAGATTTATGTTGTGAAGAATCAAAACATGGCTGTTAAAATAAATATCGGTTAAATGAATTTAGGGTATCAATAATTTAAGATATTTTTTTAAATTTTAAGCAAATGATTTTTTTTTTTGAAATTTTAATGACATTCTTTAGAAAAATATTGTTCACAAATATAAATTTCTAAAACATTATAGTTAAATAATATATTATTTAAAAATATAAATTGTATGCTTGCGAATTTTTAAAAAAAAAATCAATTTTGGAGCCAAAGATGATTAGTGGCAGAGATCCAGCTTCGTAACCAGAGGATCATGGATTCGAAACCCGTTTTGAGTAATTACTTAACGTGGACATTGGTCTGAAGCTTGTTAAATTTTTCAAAGTTAAACGATTTCTTACAAATATATTACAAATATTTTCAATCAACAATTAAATAAAATAATCTGGTAAAATCCAGACGCCAATTCCAAAGAGATTAACGACGAAAACTTTGAATGCAATTTTTTCTTATAATACAGAAGACAATATACAAATTAGAAAAATAAATTGTAGATGTGCTTAAAGTAATTGTAATTGTCGCTCTCTTGGTGATGAAGGAACTGCCAATGGTTTAAAAGGAGGAATCTGTCTGCGTTTTATTTAATTAATCATAAGAGAACATATTATATCAATTTTGTAAAACCCTGATGGCTTGGAGGTAAAAAAAATATGAAGAAACGGAAGGATAGAGTTTATATTTTTATAAAAAATTTGATATCGCATGCCGTAATTTGTCTTAATTTTACCAAATTTTTAATCAACAATCTATGATTCGATCTAATTAGATCATTCATTTTATGCTATCTCACAACTGTTATCTAATTATCAAATAAATGTGAATCACAGGCGATTCACGCATCAGATAATTTGTTAAATAAAATCAATTTTTTAACTAGCTTCACTAGCCAATTCGGAATTTATTTTAATTTAAGTTTCTTGTGAAATAAAAAAAACAAACAAAAGCGTAGACTGAAACCCACAAAATATTTTTCTTAAATTCCTTTCTTAAGTTATCTTTTTTTGTAATAAAATAATCAAATATTTCTTCTTTTTTTATTTTCTTTAACCACGATCTCAAAAAAAAAAAAAAAAAGTAGACATCAACAATTCGGCGCAAAGCGAGTGACTTCTAGCGGCATGGATACTATCTCCACGACATCTAATCGCGTGTCAAATTCAATTCCCGAACACATTCATCAGTTCATTCATCTCCCTTCTTTCAGTTTCATTCACTATTGAATAACAATGAAATTTGATTGCTCTTCCTTATCTGGGAGGTATTGAGCTACAATTTATTATGCGCTTAATCGTCTAATTTATTCCGGCCTTTTTTGTCTCGGTGTCACCTCAATGAGTATGATTTATTATACCATTTGTCTGAGTATGATTGAAAAGCTGTGATCGTATGGCTCGTAAACATTTTCATCTACCTGTATATTTATAGGGCAGTAGATTTAGCTCTTTCTCATTTTTATACCACATAAAATCAAAATACATCAACTAAATATATGGATATTTGAAAAAAAATTCATAAAGGTATGACGCTTATGAAGTACAAATATTTTTATATACTCGTGCCTTTCAATGAGCCATTGGACTATCTTATCCTCCTATTTTACAATACTAGTCGACTTTTTCAAGGAGGGTTTTTTGCATGTTTTGGTTATACTTAATCTCAGTAAAATCTATTAAATATAATTTTATGTCCGACTACACATTAAAGCCATGTTGTTTTAACACATGTTCTATCCATTGCGTGCATGAAATTTTCTAATGGAGACCAATTCCATGATATCGTTGGAATTTCAATTAATCTTTATTTTATAATTTTCTAGAAGTTCTGGCTTCAATTTTTCGTTAGTTTTGTAAACATTGATCATATTAAACAGTATTATTCTTTTTTAACTTTCAGCACTCAGAGAAAATTAAGTTTAACTTTCAATACTCAGAGAAAATTAATTAATATTTTGTGAAACAATGTAAATAGTTTGAATTTGAAGGTAACAATACAATTTATTGTTGGAAATCAGGGAAAATATATGTTCGTGTTTTTAATTTGTCACAATTTTTTAAAAATACTTCGGGTGGCTATTAAATTTAAATTAATAAAAAGGTGATTTTTTAAATATAGAAAGGGTGAAAAGTTAATTTCTCTGAAAAAACCTTTCGAAAATTATTATGAGAATCGTATAATCGGATCAGAATTCAGTTAAATTTTTTTTAAATTTATCAAAATTCTAAAGTTAATCTTTTTAAAAAAATTGTTTAGATTTGAACATTACAACCCTACAAGGTACAAATATATATAAGCCGCATTTGGTATCTGTTGCTCAAACTCCTCAGCTGTAGAGTGTTACCCCCTTCCCCAACAACCACACAAAGGTATACACATCCATCCATAAATCTTTATTATTAACTAGATTTTACCCGCGACTTCGAACGCATCGAAATTTTGATGTGTATATGTGAGAACTGACAGTCTAATCATAATGTAAAATCTTATCAAAACCGTATTCATGCATAAATTTTCAACGCCAATTGGAGCAACGCAAAAACGTGAATTTTAATTACCAGTTGGGGTAACGTGATGTAAATTAGAACATTTTGATTTCAATTCATCTATTTGATTTTTATTCAAAAGCACTTCTAAAGGAATCAAAAGATCTATTAATTAACAATGTTTAATTTTAAATTTATCTTACAAAACGGAAATAAACAGAATCATTTGAAATAACCGGTCGAAAACATTGTTACGTCTAACATCATTAGCGTGGGGGGAAAAGCTAGTTAAAAGCTATGTACTTGAAACTATAAAGGTACTTTTAAAAATTTAATCGAAAATGATAAAAATAGGCAAAAGGAATATGTACAGCAAGAAAAAAATCAAGAGAAATGACCAGGAAATATCGAATTATATTAACACAAGAACAGCGTAAGAAAAAAATTAATAAACCTTCCTTTAGAATAGTAAGATAATAGTAAAATGAAAAACGGAAACAGAAAAATAAAGACAAACGATTAGATTTCTATTAATTTTTTTGTTCTGATGAAAAAGGCTTTATGTCGGGAAATCTTACAATAAATCCCAAAGAATTCCATTAGATTAGATAATATTAAAAGAATACCGGAAATCGAAAAATAAAAACAAACAATTCAAAAAGCCCAGGCAGATGTTTTCAGATTTTTAAAAAAAATTTTGGTGGAAAATTTAGTTTTTAATTAATAAAAAATTAACCACGCAATGAATCGGAATAAAAATTAACCTTTGTCCTTCTGTAGACTATAATCTATCTGTGTGCCAAATTTTATCCAATTTCCTTCAGCCGTTCTGGCGTGATTGAACCCCATCATCAATCCATCCAAACTTTCACATTTATAATAGTGGTATAGTTAGAAATTGAGTCAAAAATCCACCCTAAAACATCTAATAATGAAATAAGAATAAAAAAACTGTTTCTTGGTAGTTAAAGCTCAAAAATATTTTTTAATTAGAAACAACAAGTTTTTTTTGTTTTAAAATATTAACAGAGCTTGATATTGATTTATATCCGTCGGCAGAAATATTTGCTAAATTTGAATGATGAGATAAGAAATATATGCAAAGTTACATTTATCTAAAAGTTTCTTTGATCTAAAAATTATATCATTTCTTTGGTTCGTGATATTTCACTATATATACTTTCATTATTCGACCCATGATATTTTACCATATGTCACTGCAGACATCATATTTCTACCAAATTGATACAAAAAATATCTAAAAGTACTTTAAGAATTTCATTTCTTGATTATTTATAATCATGAAAAAATTACATATATCTTCTAATAACAAAGATAAATTTATATATGCGTGTTTGTTTGATGGAACTTTATAGGTCAGATCCTTATAGGCACATATAGACATTATGAGGCAGTTATGTGCAACTTTTAATAAATTAGAATTTAAATTGAGATTTTTTTATTAATTGAAATTTAGCTGAATTCCAGATTTACAGCTGAATTTTATAAACAATTCAGTATTTGGATATTTTGAGTAACTTTGGAAAATATTATTAGACAAAAATAAATGTAAAACCGTTTCCAAAATTTAAACCTTTGTTTTTTTCAATGATGCCAGTTTAATAATAACGCTAATTTTTTGTTGATTTGTTAGGGTAATTTTTTAAAAAAACATTCTTTTGAATAAAATCCAACAAGAAATACACTGTTACCTTGAAATGCAAATGGATTTCATCAGATCGTTTGATCGCTTAATTTATTTCCATTGTTGAAATCTAAAGAAGATCAGTTTTCTTGATATATGTGCAGTTTATAAGACGAATGGAAAGGAATAAAGTTTCTATACCATGAAATTTTAAAAAAAATGAATGAATTGGATTTTTACATTTTAAACAGATTCATAATATTATGACACTATCACCATTGAAAAGATGCATGTTTCTGAATAAAACGGCTTTAATGTCAGATAATTTGGCTGTATTATGAAAATAAAGTTATATCTAAAAGATTTATCTGAGCCGCTATTCTGGCATAGGGGGAGAGCGCCTCCCCATGACCTGGGAGTCCCGGTTAGGACATAGTTGTTTTTGTGCCTTTTATCTGTAATTGATATGAATATGCGCCCCCCCCCCTGTAAAAAAAGTCTGTGCAAGCGAATGTGATGAGTGCGTAGCAAAAGTTGTCTCTAGGCTCCAGTTGGTGCTGCTACAAACAAGAGACGCTGATTAGGCTGAAATCGCTGACTACCTCAGCGAGATTTCCATAAGTGTCATAAGCAACAACAAGAAGATTTATCTAATATCAAACATAATCAATATTCACTACAAATCTCATTAGATGATTAGCATATTTACAAATTAAAAAAATAATAATCCAATTGATGATTTTTTCATATTGCTTAATATAAATTTCATAACTATAATTATTCTAAAGTTTTAAAATTGAGCTTTTAATTAAAAATGCTGGTTATTCTTTTAGGAATAAGACAATTTTAAACGATTCCAAAGTGCACTGTTATAAAACTTTTAATACAATAATAAAATATATATTTCTATAGTAATAATTATTTTTTATCTCTAAATATCAAGATTATTGGAGATGCATCATAGCTCTAAATAAATTTCTAATCCATCGTTTATCGCCAAATCAGCAATAAACAGAATTTGTAGCCTTCCCCGGCCTTATGTTTTGAAGATAATTGTGTTAACGTGCTCAACGGAGCACACATCCACATCTGACGTCACGGGGTCACGTGGCCATAGGTGGGGGAGGGAAATCATTTGTAATGCTAATCAACCAGCCCCGTATCAGATTCCTATAATCCCACTTAAACTAGTGATAAGAGCATAAGGTTATCCCCGCGCAATCCGCTTAGTTGAGGGGGTTTGATCTGGTTGCTCGTAAAATTTTATCTCACACTTTCCGTAATCGGATATTTGAATTTTGCTCATAAAATAAATGAATTTCCGTTGAATTCTCAAAATATGTTCTGACGTATATTCAGTTTCGACAATCCGTAGACAGCATTGTGCTTTTGAATGTCGCAAGTTTTTTTTCTAATTATAATGTTGTTTAGGCTTTTGATCATAGGTTAAACTAGCTTCAGTCTGGATAGATAATTTGAATTTAGAAATAAAATCTATAGCAAAGTTTTTTTAATGTATATAATTCTGTATTTATTGTTTTAAATCTTTAAAGTACTTTTTCAAACAAAGCATATCAAATTATTTTGAGGTTAAGATTGATTAATAATTATTAAAATCAATAAAAATATGATTTATGGATTTTTTTGTTTGTTCATAATTAATTATTAAATTAAGATATTAATTATGTTTTGAAATACAAAAATTGCAAAATTATTTTGCAAAAAAAAAAATGCCAATGAAATTTTAAGCGTTAATTGTTTCTACATCATTATCTCAAAATAATAGCAATAGCAATTTATTTTTTAAGAGGTATCAGTTTATTTCAGATACTGTAAAATATTTTTTTCGTTAAACATTTAAAAATTAATTGAACAAACGGAAAATTACTTCCAGTGACCTTAAAAAGAATGAAATTTTACCTGAATAGTAGTAATTTGTTATCAAAGAATCAAATTTTATAATTATTACTATAAAAGATTCAAATTAACTTATTTGCTGGCTTATCACAAAAAAATTAGCAAATTAAAATACGTCTTTAAGATTTGAAATGAACTAATTTCAAAACTAATGCCAATATTATTTCCAGTGTTAATTTTCGGTATATCTTTGTATCAAAATAATAACAATAGTAATTTATTTACTAAACTGTAGTATTTCTAGTCAGAGACAGCAAAATATCCTTTTTCGCTATATTTTAAAAAAATTAATTGATCCAAAGGAAAAAATACTTCCCACGGCCTTAGAAAGAAGGAAATTGTATCTGAGTAGGAGTAATTTACTATCAAAGAGTCAAATTATCCACGAGTAGGAGTAACTAGTAACGAAAAAGTAGAATTTCACTTGTGTAGGAGTAATTTATAATGAAAAAAAAAATCAAATTGTACATGGGTAAGTATAATTTGTTTTTAAAAACTGAACTAACTTTTCAAGCGATTTAACATGCTATTTAAAAGGCTATAAATTATTTTCGAATAATACAATATTTATATGTAAAGTAGTATATTTATTTTAATAAAAAATATTCTATTAATTAAATAAATAAAACTACTACTAACTAAACTATTTGATTTATAACTATTTAATAAAAAGTAATATAAAATAACATTTTTTAAAGTCAACTCCTACTTAGATTAGCAAAGAAAATTTTTATTTTGGTTAGTTTTTTATTAAATAATTACAATTATTATAAATAATTGATCCAAAAACGATTGATCTTCGCAAGAATTGAATTCGCATTGCTCACCTTCGCGTGAAAAATATTAAATATTTGCGTGTTAAAGATTGAGATTTTGCTTGTTGATTTCAATTTTCATAACAAATTGCTAAAACTCTATTTAAAGAATTAAAAAATGAATTAAATTTAAATAATGAATTAATATTTGAAAAAAACTGTATTAACATTAAGAGCCATCCATTACAAGTTTTTAAAAAGTGCATTTGAACATAGGTGGAAGAATAAAAAGTATTTTAATAACGATTTAAAATTTGATCAAGGTATATAAATATATATAAGAGGAGTGTGAAATAATAGTAGGAATAGGAAAATAGCTATGCCTAATTTCATATATAGGAAAATTTCATCTAAAACGAATATTCGTATGTATTATTTGTATAAAATTCGTATATTCGTAAGTGAATATTCGTGTATTCGTAAAACGTGAAAATTCGTATGCATTATTCGTAAAACATGAATATTCGTATATTTATACAAAATTCGTATAATATTCTCATATTCGTATTTGCAAACATTCTTTTTATATAAAATACCAAGGATTCATATTAGAAATTTATTATGTGCATATTTATTTATTTTTTTGAAAATATCAAAAATTGTAAAGATTTTTTTTTCTTTTGCTTAAAAAAAGTTTTCCCAGAAGCACACGAGTAAACTTTTCTATTCTAATTTACAATTGAATAAGCTTTCATTAACTGGTATTTATGCGAAATACGAGATGCAATTTAGCTGCGAAGACATTTAAAAAGAAATGGCGATCATATAAAATCAGAATTGCTGGGTTGCCATATAATTAGAAATAAATAATTGTAGACATATGTATCGCACATGTTCCCCGGAGAAGTGAGAATTAGAAAAAAAAGCGTGGAGAACTAACTGATTTCAATATTTACAAGATCGGCAGTTTAATAAGATCTCTATGAGGAGAAAGCTGAATTCAAGACTACAAAAGTTACGGTTGTGAGGATTAAAAGAAATATTAGAGAAAAACATTACGAACGAGCCGTACCGTAAAAACTAAATTAGTTATATACATAATTTTTTGTCCTTATTCATTTTGTTTCACTTACAGAATGGTTATTTTTCTTAAAATATATTACTTTTATTATTTTAATTTTCATTACCTAATTAAGTAATACATAGACTTACAGAAACTATTGGCAATAAAAGACTGAGTAAACAGATTAATGTCGACTAAATAAGGTCTTTTTGAATCGAGATCGTCGTAGTTTGGTGAGAAAGTTCTCGATTTCAGAAGTTGGAACTTCGATTCCGCCGAAGAACCTCCGTATGAGTAAGTTTAGTACGTAGTAAACCGCCAATCCGGATGCTTTACTATTGTAATGGAATAGAAACTTGGAAAATAAAGGTTCTGGCTCAGATTTCATTCTTGTTATCTGACTACAGTTCAAAATTAAGATATGAAACCCAAAACAACCCTGAAGTGTTTCTTTTTAATGGACGGATGCTCAGGTAAATTCAAGATTTCTATTATGAATCTCAAGTTTTATTAGGATGACTCAGTGCAAATTTTGAAATTATTTTAATGTGATGGGTCTTTTTTTTATTAGATTATAATAATCAAAAGCTGAAAAATAACTTACTTTTTACGTCATCAAAATGAGCAAAATGCATACCTTTTAACATTACATAAGGTGTCAGGTGGTTCCCACATGCACACTGTGTAGTAATGTAGTTATAGCACTTAATTAAATATTTGGAATTAAGTGCTATTTACCCCCGTTCCCCCTTTATATTTAGCACGTGATCATGATATCATTTGATAAACTATGAGGCCATAGGAATTTATTAAATTGTTTATGGAATTACGAAGATTGAAACTAATTGATAAGGTTCAAATGAACACCATTTCTGTTAAATACATGCTTTAATATGGTTGGGATCGATTTTCTAAGGTTGGTGCACTGTTTTAATTGCAAGGGTGGGTATTGAACTCTACCTCTCCACCTTATCCTCTCCCCCCCCCCCCGTTCTTTTCCGGAAAAAACAGAACCAACAAAAATTTTGTATCATCTTCACCATCAATCACAGAAAATTATTCCTTTGTGGATAATGTCTCGGGATTCAACAGATAGCAAAATCTTTCCCTTACAAATATCTAAAAGGAAAAGAGAGGGGGAAAAAAACACCCAAAACCGTCATTATCGTTTTCAAGCATCCCCCATCAATGCTTTATTGTGCGTACTCTCGTTCCTGAGGATGCTATGAAAAGCCCCCCGTTCCCCCTTTTGTTGTACCTATTCTATTATTCCATACCTTGTTCAGAATTATTCTGAGAAAGAAAAGATGGGGATACGAGAGGTGTTATTTTTTTCCACTACATCCCTTCTTTTCTGTCGGATTCTGCCGCTTGTAGGAACAAGTGAATCAAGTTCTTGAGCCTCTGCAGCACACTATAATGCGAAGGAAATGGTTGGTGGATGTTTTGAATCCAGCACGTTTAAGAAGGGAGGTGGAGTCTACATATCTCCCTCGCTGCATAATTCATCATTTTGATCCACAATGGTTATGATTAATGATTTGGTTGGTGTGACTCTGACAAATTGGGTTCACGGATTTCTGTGTGGTCAGATAACTGGTGAGCAGTTGCTTGTGTAACTTATACTAAGTGGACGGTCAAATGAAAAGTTAAATGCTCGTAAGCAGAATCGTGCGGAAATCATTTTAGTGAAGAAATTCGGTTGATTATGAATACTTTGAATATTTTTCTACCATTAAGTACGCAAAAATAAACTGATTTAGGGTATATGATAAAATTTAAAATAGTGAATCAGGGCCGGTTTAACACTCTAGAAATCCTTATGAGAATCCAAATTTTGATGTGCATATTTCCTCATCACTAATTCCATTAATTATTTTTTTATTGATTTTAATTTAATTTATGAATTTATGTATAGGCAGTTTTAAATAGCTGTAAGGTAAAATTTTCGACAAACTGATATAAAATATCGGGCGAAAAATCGCCAAAGAAATTTGGCGAAATTCTAAGTTATTTGGCGCTTTAACCATTTTTCGCTTTAACTACTTCACATACAATGATGTCTCTGACATACGCATCGAATGATTGAATTATTAATTTTAAACCTGCAATTAAGTGAAAGTATTCCGTAATTTAAAATGCCAGAATCATTTAGAAACTCTTCATTATCTTAAAACTCGTTACATTATCATAGGAATTAAAATAACAATAAATGTTTAATATTGGATGTGTCATATAATTAGAAAGTTAAATAAATTCATATGTCAAGTGGTTAAAATCACTGTAAGAAATTGGGCAAAATTCTTCATTATTTGGCGATTTTTGCTTTCGCTGAGCTAAGTACCAAAGTATTTAAGTGCAAGTCCCTATCTAGAAACTCTATTTCAGAATATTTCATTAAAAAATTATAAATTAAAATTTAAAAGTAATGTTAGCAAAACAGAAAAAAAACCTCTCTTAGCACAATTAAAAAATGTAATCAAATGATAGGACATTTTTTAATTATAAAACCAAAAAATATACACACATTTAAGATTTAAAAAAATACCACATATTTTTGAATTATAAAGCAACAAAATATAAAAATTGCAGAAATAATTAATAAAAAATATTCTTGGAATAAAGTTCCAAAATAATTAAGCGGAACTTCGTTTTAAGTGGAGTATTTTAGATTATACATTTCTATTTTAATATAAATGAAGGGAAAAAATAAATTATTCTTAAAATACTATAAAAACATTGATAGCTCTGAATTTTTAAATGTTAAAGGGCATTAAATGATTTGCCTAGCTTGCTTATTTAATGAAAGGCGCTTCAGTGAATGTAAAAATACCATATGGAATTTGAGCCATTCTTCTTGCACTTATAATGTAATCAAAATGATGTAACAATTAAAAAAAAAAAACTTTCTTTTTTCTTGAGTGAACTGTTAATGCATATTATATTACAAACCATATAAATGCTGGTTTCCTGCGCTTTGGCGTAATTCTTTTACGTGTATTCATTCATCTATATTCAGCACATAATGATGTCCCTTCTCACCACGTTGCTTTCAAGCGGAATATTAAAATCATGATGTCTCTGCATCCGTTAAAAGAATTATAAACCGTTCGAAGAGGCGGCTTATCGCGCTCTATGGTAGCTAAGTTCACAGTTAATGCTCCGATCTCGAAAGCTAGACGAGAGCATGCAAATAAACAAATTGCAAATGGTATTAAAATAATTTAATGTAAAATCGTAGAGGAGTGTAGAGTTTAATGATAATAAAACCAAATGCATATAATGATTTGTAAACGACGCTTTCTTTAGATCTCATTTTCTGTTACTAAATAAGGCAGTGTAAATGCTGTTGAATAAACACACGATGTAATATATATCCTTTAATATTATAAATTTTAATGCACCTTATTTTTTAAAGTGTGCTAGTTGATATAGTTGTTTGGTACAAAAATCTTCTCAAATATGATTTTTAAAGTAGAATTACTTTTGTAAAAAAATATTATTATACACAAAATGATTTTCCTGAAGACATATGCTTTGAAATAAAGAAGAAAGTTAAAAAAATACTAGTAGAGTATTTAAATTTTAGTATTTCTTTAAAATGGAGTTTAAATTTCTATATTTTAAAATCTTTTAAACCTTCTAAATCTTAATAACAATCGAAAGAAAATTACACAAAAATAAAGTCGGTGTTTTTTATTAAGATAAAAAATTTTAATTTTAAGTTGGTGAGAATTTTTTCGTAATGACTTAATCAGAAATTTCTGAGGAAATAGAGCAAAAATATTGATTAATTTCTCTTTGTCGAGAAGCTATTAACATCGACGAACATTTGCTTCATTTTCTCACAAAACGTTTTCTTTGCTTCTATTTGAGTTAAACGATTGGCTTATATCAACTTTCAGGCAATATTTAAAGCGCAATTTTGAAAAATCTAAAGGAGTGATAAAATATATATATTAAAATAAAGAAGAAACAAAAAAGGGGTGGAGTAGTTCTAAGTTAATTTCAAAGATTTAAAAAAATGATAATAATTGAAAGAAGCAAAACTGATATCAATAAAATTATAAAATATAGTTTTAAGATGATTTTAAAAAACTCCTTCTGGAATTATAATTTTCTCTAAACCTACCATGAAAAAAAATGAAATTCTGATGCATTTTTGATTAATGGATTATTTTGAACTTTGGATTATTTTTTCTTTGATCTTAAATACCAAGCGTGCAAGTTTTGAGTGGATCCGAATTAGTCGTTTAGTAGAAAATATATAATCTACATACATACATAATAGACACAGAAAGCTAAATGATTTCTATTTATATCAAGATTTATATTTATTGGGCATAAATTATTGGAATTATGAATTCTTATATAGGATTTAATATTATTTTAATTTTAAATCCTGATTTCTCACAACTTGAAGATATAAGTCAGTTAACAAATTACTTAAAATGTAAAATGAGTGAGAAACTAAATTAGGTAAAACCTAATACTACTGAACTCTTGATTCATAATCTTAAATAAAATAGGATTTCTTATTAACCGTTGGAGGTTTTCAAGTTTTAAAACCAATTCCAATGAAAATTCTAGTCCTAATGCACATTAAACTTACCAAATTTATTCGCCCTTCTAATCCTGGTGCACATTAAACCTACCTGCATTATTTGCCCTTCTAGTCCTTCTGCACATTAAACCTATTAAGTTATTTGACCTTCTTCTGGTGAAGTACAAAATTCTGGATGTGGTATAGCAGTTCCGGTATCAATCTCGTTATTTGACCATTTCTCAAATTCAGATAACATTCTCCTTATTTGTCCATCCAAACCAGAGCACCAATTACTTAAAAAATAGAGATAAAGAAAATATGGAATTAGAAGCCGTACATGGGTTTTATGTTAAAAAAACCTTTCCTGAAATATGTCTGACTTAATTTGTTAACATTAAAGAGTTCTAACTTAGTATATTATTTGCATTTGCATAGAAAAGCACTAAATGCTGTAATGCTAATTTCATTAGTACAAACATTCCGAAATATGCTTTAAAAAAGTATTTTTTTTTTGTCACGAGAAAGAGCAAGGGATTTTAATAATATTGCAAATATTTAAATAAAAAAGCAGTTAATGTAGAAAAAAATTTAAAAAATTAATTAATTAATTTTTTATAAAGTACAAAGCAATTAGCAATATTAATTAAAAGTTAATTAATGCAGCCAGGTTTATTTGCTGATGAAGAATCTGTTTAAATACGAAATAATTCCCCCAAAATAAGGTGATTATTTCTTAATTATAAATTAATTAATCATTAAGAATTTAATTATTGTTCTTATTAAACGCTATAATGATTCAAATATAACTGATGCAATGTAATGCGATTCCAACAAATTATATATTTTTTAGGGTTTATATAAATAGTTTTTGCTTTATGAAATATTTTTTCTGAGTACATTTAATTAAAAATATAATTGCTGTAAATTTTGTATTTTTTTTTCGGTTAAAATACAAAAAAGTAATAATTTAGATTTACTTTGAATTAAAAAGAAAATTCACTTCCTTTTTCTGTAGAATAAATGTTTCTAAATGGAAACCACCAAACATTTTCTTCTTAAGTAAACCGAGTTTCATAACCATCAGTGCTTTTTATATGAAATTTGCATCATAAAATTCTGATTTGGGCAGATTTTTCTTTAAACTGCTTGGAAATAGCGACTTTTAAAAATTTCTTTTCTTCTTTTCTTTAAAAAAATGAAGATAAAAAAATTCTTTGTCGAAACTTTGAATAACAGAAAAGTTGAATTTTTTTAAATTCATTCAATAATTTAAAAAAATGTGTGTTATAAAATTGAACTAGTGCATGCAAAATTCAGCAGAAACGGATTTTGAAAATAGGGTTTCAAAATTTGAATCTGATTATCAAATTTACAATTATAATAAGTATAACTTGATTGGTATAGAAACAAAAAGAATTCAATTTCAATTTTTGATTCATTTACATTAAGATTCCCTTACATTTACATTATGTAGGAATTAAACTTTGTTATTTATATGTATTTTCAAAATTAAAAAAAGATATTTGAATAATGAGCAAATTATAGATATGAAAAAGATTCATTCAAATTAACATCTTAATTTTCTTTCATAAATATAACACTACGTACAAACCTATGACATCATTTTATTTTAACTGCAGTTTTGATTCATTAGATTAACATTCTATTTTGAATTTAAACAAAGGTTAATGATGGTTAACCTTTTTATAGCGAGCAGTGCTTGGCACGATGAAAAACCCGACATCCTTATTTTCACTTTTTAAAATCATATCAACAGCAAGATTTTATAGCTAGTCTTTCGTGCTATCATGTAAAATGATGAGATTTTTTTGTTTATATTTGTTTATTTTAGTTAGCCTCTACAACCTTTAATACCTTGATTGTATTGAAAAACAAGCGGGCTTAAAACTTGCAGAATTTTAGCTAATTAAATTTATCTCAGTTTCCTAACAGAAAGTTGTGGGTCGTTTTAGATGAAACTTTGAATAACAATCTAAATATTTATAATATTTGTTTCGTTTGTTATATATTTATGATATTTATACTATTTGTTTCACTAGTCATAGATTTATAATATTTATACTATTTGTTTCATTAGTCATAGATT
>JAOUZG010020001.1:1897783-1908812 GCA_026289955.1 Argiope argentata
TTCTCAATATATTGTTCTTAATATAATTCTTAATATGATATAACACCTTTCTCAATATAATATAACATTATATGATTAAAATATTTTTCTTAATATTAAAAGGAAAATATTTTTATTTATTTGTCTTCTAACAAAGATTTTTAAATTTTGCTTCAAACATTTTTCTACATGGGGCCATTTTATTTTAGCTGCAAGGCTTCAGAATTCAAAAATAATTCATTCAATGTCATCATCTTATATTTTAATCCGATTAGAAATCGTTCGTTGTAGTTAAAGTAATTTTTATTATGCCTCGCAATTATAAGCAAATTTTGTTATTTTCTTAATTTCTTGAATACTACTGGATTGAATTAATCTTTGTGAAAAACATAGTTGAAAATATCATCACATCGATGATATATCATATCATAATATGAAATATCATATCATAATATCGATAGGGGGTATTATAAATAGAGCTTCAAGTTGAACGAATTCCAATCTTAAAATTTTTATACGGATTTTTTTATTATTAGCATATGCTGTTTAGATATGCTAATAAAAATAGATTGAATGCTTTGATTCTTTTGATATCGAATTGCGCGTTGTCTTATTATAAATAATCAATTCACATTCTTTTTTCTTATTTCAACATGAGAATGTAGAATTGAGCGATTATCTACATTTTTTATTGAAACAATAAAGCATGAATGAACTCTGCTCAAAATTGAAAATAATATAGTTGCGATGAAAATGGAATAAATAGTCAAAGATTTTCTTATGACAGTGACTTTTTATCGAAAGTTTTTTTTAAAAAAATTGGAAAAATTCTGCTGAAATGCAAAGTGGGGTTTATTAACACAAGCGATTTGCTTCATAATTTCTAAATTTATTTGTTTTATTCTATAGAAATAGATTTATGAAATCAGCAATTATGGATCTTTTATTTTATGCCGTTTTTATAGTAAAAGTTATTTGTAGTATTTATGTCAGTTAAAACCGAATATCAATGTTGTAAAAAATGATTTTAATGCTCTTAATTTTGCTTAATATAAAAAGTAAAAAAAGTTTCTAATAAGGAATTCTAATTTCCAATAAAGAAAGATTTTCGTTTCAAACGATCTCTCCTGAAAAAAGTTCAATTGAAAAAAAAATCTTACTATTCATCATTAACGGTTATCATAAGAAGGTTTAATGAAGTTTAGTTTGGCTGCGTTAGCTTTCCATTTTTGAAATAAAACTAGTGTTATTTTATAATGGAACTCGTCATTATTTTGAACTTTGATCAAATCATAAAGACGGTATCTGAACCTGCATTCCTTTTTCAAATTTCCAGAACACATCAGCTGTCGGGCATTTGATCTTCGATGCCCAGGTCAACATTTATTTTAATTGAATTTGGGAACCTGAAAACCTCAGACTCGAAAGTCGAGACTTTTCCATCAAATCATTACGGTCCTTACGTTTAGTTCAGACAGGGCCTGACGAAAACAGGGGCATACAGGGAAGCTGTCCCGGGCCCTCACATAAGTGGGGGCCCAAAAATCGAATAGAAATTTTATTTTACTTTTCCTTCTTTAATGAATGTTCTTCATCACTAAAGTAATAAAGTTGAGGGGGGCCCAAAAAAGTTTTTGCCCCGGGCCCTCACTAGGCTAAATCGGGCCCTGAGTTCAGAATATAAAATTCATAAAAGGGAACTAAAATTTTGATTGACAACTTTAAATACTTAGAATTTATATAGGCAAAGTTTTTTTTTATATTTCAAGATAATTAAAATGAATTAGTGAAGACTGGTTAAGGATCTAAAAAAATTAATGAAGTGTTTATGAATATGCACTTTTCCCCCTCCAAATCATGGAAAAAAGGCATGAATATCTACATGTATATTAAAGGTCAGACTGCATCCCTAGTTTCTATTTTTTTATATATATATAATTTTATTTGAAAAAAAAAACAGCGATAATTTTTCTATTAAGAATTTTGTGATTAAACTAAATTTTCGCCGAAGGAAAAAAAATGAATCATTAAAACGTAGGACGAAGAAGCAGAATATTAAAAACAACAACAAAAAAAATACCTAACACCCTCTTGGAATTTTTTTTCTCTTAAAAAAGTAACTTAAAGAAGGCGAAAACAAGACAAAAATCGCTTTAATTGACCCCCAAATATTGGCATTAAAAAGCGCCGATGAATCTATTCGCCGCTCGTGCCTTACTGCAAACGCATGCGTAAATGATACCACCTAGATTACAAAAGAGGTGGGGGTATCATAATATCGATTGATGTTTTCGATATTTCCACCAACCACGCAATCTGGCAACTGTCGGCAACGTGAATAGCTCCCCCTATTGGTTGCCTCAGGAGTCATTACATCTAACGTATTATTACATGATCGTGACTACATTTCAGATACTTTTAACTGGGCGCCCTACCGATTTTTCTAATGACGAACCTGTTTTATGCTACCCCCTCCACCCCTTGCCACATTACTGATGTTTTTAATCGTTCTCTAGCAGGAAAGGGAGATGAAAAAAATGTATAAGCAATTTTTTGTGTAGTAAATGCCAAAGTTTTTCATTAAATTTTTTTTCTTTTTTAGACAAGAAAAACTAGTAATGAGCAACATTTTTTTTTCCTATTAATTAAAAAAAGTTTTTTTTTTCTAGATTATTGAAGAGGAAATATTTAATGCTTTGCAACAACGACAAAAAAGTTTATTTATTGTGGCAACATAGAAAAAAGTGTTGGTCGAATTAAAAAATATATAGAGAGAATTGTAGGAAATAGTTAAAAATACAATATATATATATATATATATTTTATGTTTATATTACAGAATTAGTAGCGGTTAAATGAAATATTCTGCATGGTTTTCAGTGTTTTAGCATAAGAATGGTTCATTATTTTAGAAGAAAGGTTGTCAAATATTTTTAATTAAATTTCTTAATTACATACTACAATCACGAAAGTATTTTGCTGTCTTTATATTATCAAATGATAATTATTTTTATTTAATCATTTTATAAATTATAATGAGATTCTTATACGAAATACGCATAGAATTTATAATATTATTCAGATTATTCTATCTAAACATAATAAGAATTATGTTTAAATAAAATTTGTTTATTTAACAAGAAAACGAAAGTGTTGAATAATAGAACTACAAATACGCTTTAATATCTTGTGGTACATACTTCAAATATTGAAAAGAAGGAATTTCCATCGTTTTCTTCAAGGTGTATTTCTTTTTCTCCAAAATTGAAGTATAAATAAGAAAATGAAGCATTGTGTTAAAATAAGAGAAACAAAACTCAACTAAAATATAAATTAAGAAATTCCAAAAAAATTTACCAAGATTATTTTATTTATTTACTTTTAATATATGGAAAAAATTGAAAGAGAGTGGTAATGTGAGAGTTTGCAGGATTCAAATTTTTTAGTATCCAACCTTCTTGAGGTTAGAATCCAAATCTTAAGAACTTCTAATTGATATGTTTGAAAATCAAATGCATATTTATTGATCATATTATTTTTAATAATTCTAATATTCTTTATTACTTTGTATCCATAGCAGTGAAGCAGATAAAACATTTATTTTCATCTACAGACAATGGCTGTTTTCTAGCTTTTTTTTCCTTCCTAAAATACTTCAGCTCACTGTTGTTCACTGTCTTACTAAATGTTTCTAATGAATTAATAATCTGGCATACATTTACATCCTCTACCTTACTATTCTCTTTTTAAAAATGGGAATATTTATCAGCAAGAAATTATTACTAAAAATGTAGTTATTTATTTATGAGCCCAAAATGAAACATCTTCTTTTATTAAGTATTTTACAAAGTTATATACTTATACAAAGTAGTGATAATAAATTCGCATTTAAAGATTTTTTTAATCGTGTATTTCAAGATTCGAACCTTGTTGTTTATAAGATTCAAATCTTTGAAGAGTCACAACTTAATGTGTCTTTTGAATTAATAATTTATGTATAAATCTTCATCCTCTATCTACTGTTCTTTTTAAAAAAGGGAATATTTATCAATAAGAAATTATCACTAAAAATGTCATCATTTATTTATGAGCAGAAAATGAAACATCTTCTATTACAAAGTCATAATAAAATATATATTTTTAAAAATTAGTGGCAATAAATTCTCATTTAAAGAATCTTTTTAAATTGTGTATTTCAAGATTCGAATCTTGTTTATAAGATTCAAATTTTTTAAGAACCACAACTAAATGTATCTGATGAATTAATATCTCTGTGTAAATTTGCATCCTCTATCTACTATTCTTTTAAAAACAGTGAATATTTTTATAGAAAGATCTTGTCTTTATAAATATTTTTACTTATTTCAAAACCCAAAATAAAATATCTTCTATTATATTGTTACCGTGTTTTCAAGAACCAGTCTTGTAATTTTCCACTACATTTATTTGAATACATATATAAACTGAAAAAAGAAGAACTTTTTAATATATCTGAAACCTTCTCAGCAACATGATATATCGCGTAGTTTATAATTCCTAACTTTCTTAATGGGTGCACATTTTTACAGCCATGGGAGGAAATGCTCCGGAGTTAGCATTTCTCAGCCCGAACAACAGATGTTTCCACTTCTTTCGGTTTCTGAACCAAACAGATGTTTACCTTCTTGTAATTTCGCTGTTCGTAACGCCGAGGAAGAAAAGTTCCGCGTCTTCTCCGCAAAACATCAAAGAAGTTAATCTCTTGTGTAAATAGCAAAGCATGTAGCTTCCATAAAGTTGATTTTTGGCACCCTAATTACGCAGCAATTTAAATCGTTTGCAAGAAATTAGAAGTTTCTCTGTAATACATTTTTGAAATACTTCTATACTACTTTGTGTGTTGTCTGTTTGTCTTATAAACAGAGAGTTTAAAAAGTATTTTGAAAATAAAAACAACAACAATTGGTTATCTATTAAAATTCCTAAGAACTAAGGAATCGTTTGTCGTGTTTTAATACGTCATGAATATGATTTCATCCGGCTTTCTGGCTCAGACGTAGCTCGTCTTCCTCGTGTTCTGGGGGTCCCGGGCTCGAGTCTCGGTTCGGGCATGGTTGTTCTTCTGTGTGCTATCTGTGAGATGTGTGAACGTGCCCCTCCTTGTAAAAAGGGGTCATACAAGTGAATATGCTGAGTGTGTAGCTAAGTCGTACTCTTGGCCCTATTTCAAAAACAAGAGACGCTCATTTCGGCTTAAATCTGCTGCTGTATTAGCGGCGGGCTTGTGTACTATGGCAAGTGCCATAAGTAACAACAACAACAACATATAATTTCAAGAGGGATATCCTTAAATAATCATGCATCAAAAGATCAGAGACATTTTCAAATAAATATAATAACTAACTTTATTTATGTGTAATAGAAAAGTGTATGTGAAAAAATGATGATAGTTGAAATTAAAAATAAAATTATAAAAGAACAAGAAATGCCCTAAATTAACATATTCGTCTATTCCGGTTTAACACATATTTAGTTTTTGCCAACGATTGCCATTCATTCTCACCTAAAGAATTAATCGATTTTCCAAGTGATATTATTATGTTGAAAAGTATAATTACGTAGTATATCATATATAACATATCTAAAAACAGGATCTCTATTAATGTTAAAAGAAAGAATATTTTTTTGTTTAAAAACTGTGGAAGTAAATTAACTTTCTTACAGTCTATTGCGTGGGGATTTCTTCAATTTCGTATGTTCTATTTGCAGGTTCAATTGTTTAAAGCAGAATTAAAAATTCATTGATAAAATGATAACAATTAACCAGTTATATAGCACGGTTGCTTAGGATAAAAGTGAAAAGAAGAAGAAATAATACGAGTTCTTTCAAATAGGTACTACAAATATACCTTAATACGCAGATTTTGTGTAATAATTAAAATTGAAATTAATTTCTAAGTCATCATTAATTTTTTCAAAATATGTAATTATGCTTATATCCTATCTACTTAGAATGAACACCTCTTCCCCCCAAAAATATTGCAAGTTTTCACCATTTACCAATTAAAATCTTACTTCTAACGAGCATTTTGTATTTATGAAAGTCTTTTCTTAATAGCCATAGAATAAAATTAAGACTTTTTCATATCAAAAATAAAGTTTTCCTTTATAATTTTGATGGACTGATACATTATCAACAGAAGCTTTAAAAAAGCATATAACGAGAAAAAAAGTATTTGAAACTTGTTTATTTTCATATGAAAATTACCGAAAGTAAATTAAAAACAGTATTTGGAATTTTCTTTTAAGTTGTTTGAACTCTTATTTAAACCTAATTTTAGCTAAAGAATTCTGTATATAAAATAAAAATTTTAATTGATTAGTCGCTCTGAATTTTTTTGTAAAAAAATTGATGTCAGTCAAAACAATCTATATTCGGATAAGTCAAAAATACATTTAAAGCGAAAAAAATTGATTGATAACTCTTGATTATAAAGCTTCATGAATTTGATCTTATCCAACAATCAATTTATTAAGTTGTCTTAATTGGAAAACAAAGCATTTTCAATACATTTCAGTATAAAGCTTTAAAAAAATAATAGAGGGAAGCAACTAATTATAATAGTTGTCATAAAACAAAGTTTTTTATAACAAATCTTTAAAAAAAATTTACTTGAGGCTATGACAAGAGAGGGAGAAAAAAATGCTGTTTTAAACTTTTCAACACATGCTAAATAACATTTCATTTTTTTTTTAACACACGTCTTGGAATGATGAATTTTCACCATTACGTGTCTAAACTGTTTTAAGATAAGTAATCTGCTTTTTATATGAAACTTCATAAAACAAAAGAAGGAGGGATGGAGGGGGGACATTCCACTTGTGGAAGTTTTATGATGAAGTTTGAGACACTGAATTCCCCCAACCTTCTCAAAAATGGCACGCATAATAGCATCCCCTCCACCCCCACGTTCGTGGCGAATGGTTTATGTGACCACTCTGAGGTCTTTTAGCCGAAACTCGCGACGTCGCGTGCTCTTGCCGGATGGTACCTGGTACACACACGCTATGGAATGCTCTCTCTGAAGGACACGCAACCCAAGGTACCATTTGGAGCGTGGACTGCTCTTCTCCCCCCTCATTTGTTCGATCCCCCCTTTCAGTTTCGTTTATGGATACCCACATGCAATCCTTCTATGTTGGTCGGTCACTTACTTCTCGTAGATAGAAGTGTTTCTGATACTGGCTGAGTTAGCTTGGGGACCGCCGGCAAATAACCGATGCGACAAGTCATCCGATTTCAGGATATCGAAAAGCCTAGGTCATACCTGATATAAAATCGAAGAACTACTTTAAGTGAAATTTAAGTTATGGTTAAATTGGAAGCTGAGTAATAGAAATTTCTTTAAACAATAATTTATTATATAAAACATTTTTTAATTCAGAAATACTAAGCATTAGTTTTAGTATTTATTTATTACAATTTGATAATAAGATTCAAAATTTAACGTAAGCATCCTGCGATAATAAATTGTCATAATAAGCTGTTTCAATCAATTCGTATGTATACCAGAATGTTTAAATTTAAAATAAATAAAATTAAAAGTTCAAACTGAAATCAATTCGTTCAGATATTATTTGCTTTAAGTTGACAAGAAGGGAACTTAGCAATAAGAAAATAGTATAATCGAAAGAGTTCGTGATTTTTTATAGCTTCCGTTTTATAAAAATAGAAGATATTAAAACAGCATATAGGGTTTCTACTAATAAAGATTAAAATATGCGTGTGTTCAGGGATGCGTTGACGCTCTACAAGCCAGACCATTTGACTTAGAACAACTAAGATTGGTACATATTTACTTTGGGAGGTGAAAATATCCAACTCAGAGTGATTTTTATTGGAATTTTAATACATTAAAAATCATGCTAAAATGTTAGTGCTTTTCTGCTAATTTCAAAAAAAAAATTTACAATTTCACCCACAGCTACTAAATTTCCCTCTTACGCACTTTCGAGAGTGGAAATGTGAGCATTGGAAAGCTTTTTAAAAAGTTTCAGTTAATAAAAAATAAAGCTTATTTTTAAGTTTTTATTGGAATAATATCCGAAACTATTATTGAAAAATGGTCTTTTACATAGTTTGAAAATTTAATTAAATGTCTTTTTATTAATGCAAATGTAATAACAGTTATCTACAGTTAATGAAACATTTTTTTGTCTACTTTCCAACAATAAATTACATTGTTGTCTCAAAATTCAAACCATTTCTATTGTGTCATTCAATATTTAATCAGTTGATTTCTGGATTTTTTTTATTCATTGGTTAAAGAGAGAGAAAAAAATTGTTTATTGTCTATGTTTTTTACAAGACAAACAGAAAAGCAAAGTTGTAATACCACGGTATTCAGAAGATATATGAACTGTACATTTTGTAAAATAGCACATAGAGAGCTAAGGGCCTTGTTTCTGTTAGAAAGATTCATGTGTTTAACAAACAGAATTTAAGTAAGGCAAATCGAATAATACGGTTTTAATGTCTGCCAGCTTGATAAAGAAAAGGATATCAAGTTATTTTTTTAAAAAAATTAAATAACTTTAAATATAGCCAATATCATTAATGATCCACCAGGTCGCCGAAGATGACTTTATAACAATAATTGGCAAATGGGTGATTTAAGTATAAAAGTGAGAACAGTCTGCTGAAAAATTACATTCCAAAGATAAATATTTTTCTTTAATCGAACATTTCCTTACTTATGAAGGGAGTAGAAGCTGAACTATGCTAAAAATAAAGTGTAAGCAAATGCTTAATATAGTACGGAAAAAAATTAAGCACAGATAAGTAAAGTAATATGTATTTATATATATGCTTGTATGTAAGCAAGTATGCATGTTTAATAATAATTCATACATCATATTAAAATTTTTCATAGATGTTTGAATTATTGTTGCTATGTGCGTATAAATATACAAAAAAAAAGATAATAAATTTTTTTAAAAAAATAACATTTTAGTAATAAAAATTCAATAATAAAAATTTTACGCTTTTGACAGTTTTGCGATAATAAATGATAGCGACTTTACTTTCCTACCCAAAGAATTTCATGGTCTATTTAGTTTGTCTTTTACAATTGAATTTATTTACGATTGCGTCTCTTATAAAAATAACAAACGTGTTAAACATTGTGTGCTTTTTAAGGTGCAAGCTTTTTTTTTACAAAACAAATTCTTTAATCTGAATGCTATAAAAGTCGTTTTTTAATTGAATGCTTGTTTATGAGTTATCCAAATGATTTTGTTCTGTTTAAAGTTAATCTTGAAATTGCTTTATATCATAGTATACTTTTCAAAGGTGAGAGATTTTGTAAATGCCAAAAATATTCAATGGTATGATTATATTCAATAAGCATTCTCAGTTTTTTTATTTTTGGAAATGCTAAAATTTGATAAAAAATGTTAGGTGATAGTTATATTTTCTGTTTAAAGTAAAATATTTTCTTCTTTAAAAGATCTAATTTGTGAACCTATTTAATAAAATAAAGGACTTTCCTGAAACATGATTAACTGATAATGAGTCCCGGAAAGATTTATATATTTGTTAAAATCCAAACTGTGAATTTTTTTTGCTTCGACAAATTTTTCGAAGCAACTTGCATGAAAACATAAAAAGCACAGTTTTATTGTAAGTTACTAAATTTTTTAAATCAAGATGTACATGTAATTTTGAATACGGCTTATATGTATTGTAAAGATTTTTTTGAACATTAAGTTTGATTATTTCGTAAATCAATTTACTTCTTTTATTTAAAAAATATTTTTTATTCAAGCAAGTAAAAAAAAAACTTTCCAATTATAAGAGAAACGTTTCAAATAAAAAAATCTTTAATGATCTATTACGTCATTCTTGAATACAATGGCCTTGAATTCTTGATCATAATTTACAGCGCAGACATTTATTCACATTAAATGTCTATGTTAATGTTTATCTATACTTGATGCATTAAATGATGCTAGCAACAGAGAATTCTATTGCAACTGAATAAGCCAAACAATTATTATAAATAAAGGGAATATATTGATACAGAATGATATTGAATGCTAAAAGTGAATGCCGATTAGTAACTGTTAATTAATCCTTTCTTCAATGTTCAAATATTTAAACAATGTAAAATCCTATAATTAAAAAATTATTTAAAGTATCATTTCTCGAAGAACATCAAAACATATTTAAATAAGCAGAATTAATTTGCAAATTAAGAAGTTAAGTAATCTTTTGAAACAAATTTTTGTTTCCCAACTGTATGTCTTTTAGAAAACGAAATTCATTTTTTAGTTTGTTCTGCATAATAATAAGGTAACTAACTGCTTAAGATTAAAAAAAAAACATCCAAAATTAAAGGCAAAAAATTCAAGAATTTAAAATTTTTAACAAAATATCAAATTTAAAATTTAAAAACTTTATAAATATGATATCAAAATTATTTCTAGCTTCATTCCAATAAATTATTTGAAAAATTAATTTTTGTTGCCATTAATTATAACCATTAAAATCAAATTTAAAATTTAAAAATTTTATAAATATGATATCAAAATTATTTCTAGCTTCATTCCAATAAATTATTTGAAAAATTAATTATTGTTGCCATTAATTATAACCATTAAAATCAAATTTAAAATTTAAAAGTTTTATAAATATGATATCAAAATTATTTCTAGCTTCATTCCAATAAATTATTTGAAAAATTAATTATTGTTGCCATTAATTATAACCCATTAAAATCAAACAACTGCCTATATTAATTAACATTGATGCTACGTTTTTGGACACGTGAGAGTATATTTCTTGAAATCGAGTTAAATTTCACGCCTTAATCGCCACTGATTGGCATGAACCAAAAACAATCGCCAAAGGATACTGCTTTAAACGTAATATAAAAACAACCCCTCTTCACACCATTGGACAATTTAATAGAACACAGATAGAAGGTGGGAATACATAGGGGCTGGGTCTATTCCCAGCAAAGAAAAGCCCACCTCCATCCGTTTAGCAGAAGCAGCAACAACAAAAAAA
>JAOUZG010020001.1:1913812-1932285 GCA_026289955.1 Argiope argentata
TTTAAAACACTTTGGATTTCTTAAATCATTGTTTAAGGTTAAAAACGACTATCTTTTATTTAAGACGATTTTACTAATTCGGACTTTATAAAATTTCCAATAAATACATTGATATTATAAGCTAATTCATATGCACTTTTATCGTAAAAGGTGGTAACCGGCTTTGATGATCCATTTTTTGTCCTGAATACTAGCTTCATTACTTCACTGGAAAGCTATTGATAGGAAATAAATATATTTAACATTTTTCCTTGCATTTTGATAAGATTGAATAATTGCGAATTTCATAGAATCAGTCAATTATAAATTAATGCATATGTAAATTAAATAGGGTATACATTGCGAAAAACTAATGCTGATAGAAAGAAAAAATTTTATTTAAATTTTAAACATTGTAAAAGTATTGAACCTTCTGATAAGATAACGCAATAAATAAAATATCATAATTGTAAAAGCTCATTACACAAATTTTGCATCCAATTACAATTTTCAAAAAATATTAAAATTAGCGAAAAACTTGTGCAGAAAGAAATCTGGCGCCACTATAAAAAGTAATATTTTGCGTTCAAGATAGCATTAAAATCGCTTTTCCGTGAAAGCATCAGAAACATAAAGCTGAAAAACACCCAAAACTTACTTGATTTTTTTTATTTACTTACATTTAATCCTCTTTTAGATTTGACAATGACTTTCCTCTTGCCTTGAAGAACTCATATACCAGATTTAATCAGATTGCACTAGATTTGTCGATTTGTATAAAAGGCTGAGAAAAAAATTTCGTGTTTATATTTATGGATTGAGTATATCTAGAAAGTTGAGATTCTGACTCAGCAATAGAAATTAAAAATAATTACTCTCGTACAAAATTTTATATATATATGTATAATATACGTAATGATATTTTAAACTCTGATTTCAATTTCAAGTAAATTAATTTCCAAAATTTTGTCTTAATTTAGCCCATAGTAACTTCATTATAAAATGTTATTTCCTGATCCTTTCCCCTTTTCCTATTTAATAAATCAAATGAAGTATTACAAAGATAATGCGTCTAAACTGTAATGTTATCAATTTTAATTTGAAGCAGAAGTGAGTCTTAGCCGGAAATCAATGAGAAGTTGAATTTTCAATTTCGTTTTATTCCATCTCGAGAGGCAAGCATTATTTTCAAGTAGTGTAGATACAAGCACACTAGAAGGCAAAGAGGTATGAAAAAAATGAAATCCTTTAACCTGGTCTTATATACAATAATATTCTCATAAACATGTCACGTGTAGATTTCTGAGAGGAATTCTTACGAATTTTGACTTTGACATAAGAAAGGCAGGAATCCTTTAAAAGAAACTATTTACACCAGTGATTTATTATCCATCCGCTCAGCACGTGGTTGAGTAATCAATGATGCATTATTGAAAAAGAGAATGGATCAGGAAATAAGAGAACATTTTAGAACGAAATTGCTATGAGCTAAGTTAAGACAAAACTTTGGAAATTAATTACAATTGACATTAGAGTCTTTAAAAAATCATTACACCCACACAACATACGATATTATTCAATAACAACTGAAAACTTTTCACGATAAAATTTGAGTAACTGTGCGTAACAATTATTAATATAAATATTTACTTTTAGGCACCAAAACACATGTTTATTTTCTAATGATCACGATAATTCGGGTAAATTCATTAACATTTCTTTTCATGTCAGTGCTGGCAATAAATTTTAGTCATTTATTCTATGGAAATTACTTTATTAATCATTAATAATAACATCCCTTTCATAGTTTTGGGATTAGAGCAATTTGCTGTTATCTCTCTGATGAACTTAATTTCATATTTATATTGATTTGAATTTTGCCGGGAATTAAAATTTTAATATTAATTATAATTATAGTTTAAATAACATTTGAGAATATATTAAATTATTATTGTGTTTTAACTAATAGATACAGTAGATTCAAAGGTATTTAGGCTTATCTGCAAACGATATACCTAAATTGCTATTTACATTAGTTAACAATTAGAGAGTCAGTAATTTTAACATAAAAATGTAGAACTCCAAGAAAATAAAACCAAGAATAAACTGAAGATTTTGAATCTGAATTTGATTGAGGAATTGAACATTTCGTGTTTTTTTATGCATAATAGGATTCTGATGTTGTTTTCTTTAATAGTGTTTTTCGAGCTCTTGAAAAATGACAAAACTACTTTCTTTTCTATATCTAATTTCTTTTTTCCATTAAAAATAAAAAAAATTCTATATTGGATTTCTTCTCTAAACTCGTAATTCTGTTAAAGAGACATTCAATGCCAAAAATCCGTGAAACTGAGTATAAATATGATCTAAAGTAAGCATTCGCTGTAAGAAGAAGAAGGGGAAAAAAGTTAAACGAGAAAGTAAATCTATCCTTCTGAATTTAATGTTTTTCTTAGCTGATAATGAGAAGATATTTGAGGACATTATAATCAAAAAGAAAAAGAAAACAAAAAGATTTAAAAAATGCACACAAAAAAATTCTAGCCACGCTGCTAAAAAGCAAGACTTTCATTTTTCACTGCTGTGTATCGAAAACGCCCACACGGCAGTTCATCTGACAATCTGAAGGCATGACAGCACGTTTGGAAGTACCCCGCAGATGAATTTAGAACCTTTTCGTTCCTTCTTCCTGCAAGCTTATCGTGTTTCACCGATTCATTGCTCAGAGGACCCTCTTGCTGAAGCAGAAAGAAGGCCAATAACATAAGCAAAACAGTGTTCCAGGGGGATTTTGTTTCACCTTTTAGACGGAGAATGTCAGGAGATTATTCATTTGTCTCGCAAAAGAATTCAAATTAGGTTCCGTGGTTAAATTTGAACTCTGGCTGATTCTCAAGATGTAGTATCTGTGTCGTACCATGATCCACCAAGGTATGAAAGATCGCTGAGAAAAAGAATGACATTACTTTTGCAACATTTCAGAATGTGAACATGATGAGGTTAACACTCTTTCCGGACCATGATTATTTATTTTTATAATGCCCTATATACCAGATATTAATCAGGATTAAAATACTTTAATATCTAATATTTTCAATCTTAAAAATTACCAGTGTAAAAAATAATAGAACACACTCGAAAATACTAATGGAATATTTTTCATCATGATAGAACATGATGTTGTTTTGGTTGGGAGGTTTTGGTGTCTCCTAAATTTGAAGGCAAGAAATGTTCGTTTTTTCATTGGTAGCGAGTCACCTGAACCGTGACATTTGAGGTTTGTTTTGCTAGTATTGTTTGAGATATTTAATTGAAATTATTATCAAGTGCTTTTTGTTTGTCGTTTCTATGAAATGGCGTCATCTTCCTATTTGTTTACGATTTCTTACTTTTAAATAATTAATCGCGCTCTCAGAAGATTATCCTTATTATATTATTATTCTCTTTCAGTTTTAACTATGTCAATTTTGTAAAACGCGACATATATTTATTCTTTAATGATATTATAAGCACATTCTTGTTAACTGTATTTCTCAAAATATTGCAAATATTAGAATATAATTTTAATATCAATCTGCATTACGTTCATTGGATTTTACCGCATATGCTATAGCTTCCAGTAATAGTGAACTTTTTGTCGAAAATAATAGCTTTTTTATGTTAAAAGCTGTCGAGCTCCAAAACTTTGTTTGCCAGCTAGGAAATTTGAAAATGAAAGTTTAAAAAAATCATCATTAAAGAGGGAGAGAGAGAAGTCTCGTAATTTTTTTAAAACTGATTAATGACTTAAATTAATTAAGACAAATAATCACTTAAAAAATAAGAATGTTCTCACAAGATAACTTGAAATTTGCGACCATAGATTTAATTTTTCTTTTTTTTAATTAAAATTGAAATATTGATTGAACCAAAAGATTAAAAAAAATCTCTGATTGCTAATTTCCTCCATAAATTATTAATATTTTTATAAAAGCATTTTAAATTTCATTTGTGAATGCTAAATTGTAAGAAAAAAATTTAATATCCCCTTTTGAGACAATTAATTAAATAGTTAATTTTTCATTAATGAAAATAAACCGCTTCATTAGTTGTTCCTGATATAAATTAGCAGTCGTTAGTTTTTAAAATTTTCTTTGAGTGTCTTTCTACAACTTTGCTAGAGTTCTGACAACAATTCTTCGTATGTATTCTTGAGGTATCTAAAAAGATCCTATGTTTATAAATCATCTTCGTCTGTTCAAATAATTATTTAATTTTGAGAAATCATTAAATAATTGAAGAAAAAATTACACACAAATGAAAAGGATTTCTTTAAAAAGCAAAAAAATTTAAGTTTTAGATACATAAAAATATTTTTGTGGGGTATTTTGCATAGAAATTACTGCAGAAAAATAACAGACATTCAGTTAATTTCTAATAAATTGCATAGTTAATTAACTTTAGAATTTAGAGAAGTTGGCCGTATTAGTCCTCTATGCGTAAATTAGTGTGCGAAGTTTGCTCAAATTTGGACCAATTATATTGGAGAATATAAGAACAGACATCATTATATTGGCTTATATTTATTTTAAGATAAATTGTTAGATTCATAATTGCTACTTCAAGTTCGTCACATACATATATAATATTGGATTATGTTGTTTTTGAGTTTAAGAAAATGAATTTTAAGCATTATAGGATCAACTTTATTTTTTCCATCTTAAATGAAGGGATAAATCTTTTTGTTCTTGAAAAGAATTAAAAGGATAAAAAAATTTGATAAAAGTACATTTTTTAAAATGATTAATAAGTTTTTTCATGTCATTTACTCAACAAACTAGAAAAATTAAGAAAATTTAAAAGAATTGGAAGTTTTTTTTCCCTTCACACATGCACGAAACGAAAAGAAAAATATTACAAAATAAAATTTATAAAAATATTACATTAATAAATACTTTTCATATATGTCATTAAACATTGATAAGTTTACTCATGACGCTTAATGAACAAACTTTCAAGAAAAATTTATGAAGCTTAAACAGATTTGGACATTTTTTTCCTTCATATTTGCACCAAGCAAAAACAAAAATGTCACGAAATGTAAATTATAAAAATATTGTTTTAATCTATATTTTTCAAATATGTAATTAAGTATTAATAAGTTATTCTTGTCATTTAATCTAAAAACTTCTAAGAAAAATTAAGAAAGATTTAAACATATTGGAAATTTTTTCTCCTTCATATTTGCATCAAACGGAAACAAAAATGTTACAAATATATATTAAGAAAATTATAGTAATCAATATTTTTCATATATGCCATTTGACATAAATACATTTATTCTTACCATTTAATCGAAAATATTCCAAAAAAAAATTAAAGAAGTTTAAATTGATTTCGAAACTATTTTCCTTCATATTTTCAACACGCGAAATCAAGAATGTAACAAAATAAAAATAATAAAAATACTATATTAATCAGTATTTTTCATATGTCATTGAACATTAATAACTTTATTCCTGAAATTTAATAAACAAACTTCCAAGAAAAGTTAATGAAACTCAAACAGATCTGAAAACTTCCCAAAAATAAATTATAAAAATGTTAGATTAATCAATATTTTTCAAATATGCCTTTAACCATTAATAAGTTTAATCATGACACTTAATCAACAAACTTCCAAGAAAATTTAATGAAGCTCAAACAGATCTGGAAACTTACAAAACATAAATTATAAAAATGTTACATTAATCAATATTTTTCTAATATGTTTTTAACCATTAATAAGTTTACTCATGACACTTAATCAACAAATTTCCTAGAAAATTTAATGAAGCTCAAACAGATCTGGAAACTTTTCTCCGTCATATTTGAACCAATAGCGACAAAATATAAATTATAAAAATATTATATTTATCAATATTTTTCATAAATGTCATTAAATATTAATAAGTATACTCATGATGCTTAGTCAAGAAATTTCTAAGAAAAGTTAATGAAATTTAAAAAGATTTGTAAACTTTTTTTTCTTCATATTTTCTCCCCACGAATTCAAGAATGTTAGAAAATGTATTTTATAAAAATGTTATGTATATTTCATATATGTCATTAGACATTAACAAGTTTATCCTTGTCATTTAATCAACAAACTTCCATAAAATAAGGAAGTTTAAACAGATTTGGAGACTTTTTTTCTTCCTATTTGTACCAAGCGAAAGACAAAAATGTTACAAAATATCGTTTCCTGCATACTCGCAGAGAGGAGGAAGTTGTCGAAAAGACGCTCCTTAAATTTTCCGCACCTCAAACCAAGTGACTATAAATTGACAACGTCGCCTCTCTGCTGAGCGTCGTCTTTGAAGCAGCGTCTCTCCGTCTTCGGCTGTTTCGAAGCCTAAACAACCATGAAGTTTCGGGTTTATCTTAAATACACAGGGTAAAGAATTACCCATGTCCCTCATACAAGCGTCGTGACGGACAAATTAAGCCTAGAAAAAGAAACCTGGGAAGGGAGGAGGGCTGCATTCGAAGGAGTGCAGCATCTCCCAGAAGAAAATTCTCCAAATTCCCTGAACATCAGTGGAAAGTTGGATAGCAGCTTGCAAGTAAGCTTAGTAAGATATATCTCGCATTGCCGGAAAGGCCCTGGAAAGAGCGATTCAGACTTCTTTCTAAAGGTCGTCTGTTGCCGTGAAGTTCCGTCTTACTGAACAGGAATGCGCGCGTCTTTAGCGAGCATGAAGAACGTCCTTTGTTGGTATTAAGTTGTCAAGGTACGAAAATACACCAAAACCTGGAAGCTGGGTCAAGTGTGAAAATGTCAGGCGAACGGCGGCTTCGCACAAAGAATTGGTTTAAAGGGATTTGGTATATTTATTATGGAGGAATGAATGAAATTGTGGATTTTGTTTTCGCTCTGCTTACTTTGACCACAAAAGGGATGTAGGCATTTGAGGTCGATAAAATGCATTCTTTGTTTGAAAAATCTGTTATGTTTCAAACTAATAGTTCTGAGTAAATATAGCAGAAATGGTCAATCCCAAACTTCCTCACATATTCCATAACAGGAGTATTATCCTTCCTAATAAAAATTGTTGAATTTGAGTAAAATTATGAATTCCATCAGTTTTCATTATTTTCAGAGTGTATTTAATGAGCTCTTAAAATAGTTAAAAGAATCAAATATGCCTTCCGAACACTTTTTATGGCCGATTTGAATTTGGTACCTGATTACAATATGCATTAGGTCGATGTAGGCATTTGAAGTCGATACAATACAGTATTTGTTTGGAAATGCTGTTATATTTTAAACGAATAGTTCTGAGTAAATCTAGTATGAATGGTCATTCTCAAGCCTACTCGTGTAATCCCTTAAGGGAGTGTTATCCTTCCTTATAAAAATTGTCGAATTTGAGTAAATTGGGAATAGCACCAGTTTTTCATATTTTTATTTTCAGAGTTTATTTAATGGTCTTTTTTGTGCATCATAAAATAGTTAAAAGAATCAAATATGCAATTTTGAACACTTTTTAGGACCGTTTAAAAGCAAAATTTGATACTTGATTACAATAGGCCTTATTCCGATGTAGGCATTTGAGGTCGATAAAATACATTCTTTGTTGAAAAAAGGTGTTATGTTTTAAACGAATAGTTCTGAGCAAATCTAGCAAGAATGGTAATCCCAAACTTACGTGAATAATAATTAATGGCAGGGTTATCTATCACAATAAAAATTATTGAATTTGAGTAAAATTGTGAATGTCACCAATTTTCAAATTTTTATTTTCAGAGTTTAGTACATGAGATTTTTTTGCATCAAATTTTTTTGCACCAATATGCATTTTGAACACTTTTATGGCTGATTAAAACCGACATTTGATACTTGATAGCAATTTAAACCGCACTATTATGATTAGTATCAAATAATATTGTTTTTCTAAGTCATTACTTTTTTAGATTGCAGCGTTTATATGAATTTGAATGCAAATCTGACAGATAGTAAACCTGTTGGCGGATTTGATTCAACATTTGACACGAATATAAAATTAAATGTTAAAAGTTAATTTTATTTATTTAGTACTCTTCGCTGTGTGATTTTCATATTTATTTGCTCTCTGACAGACAGACAATTCTCAGTTTAAATTTATTTCATTCAAAACTTAAGAAAAAAAATGTCAGTTTGGTGTGAGTCATATCAGACTCTCCAACCCATCTGAAGGCACAAGGATTTAAATTACGAGGGCTGAATGACCGGACCGACGCAAAAGCAAATTCTGGCTGGAACTATGGTTGAGGCCTAATGGCCATCATCGGCCACGGTACAATCCTTCCCGTAGGAAGAACGTCCAGCCATCTATGGGAGGAGCCTACTATCACCTATTAGTGTACCCACCAGGGTATCGAGATCCAACCACCATGCCGGATGCATCTCATACTCATTTCGAGGGGCCCCCTGGAGGTCTGTCAGTTTGGTGTAAAGAAAAATTTATCGAATTCTATTTGTCGGTCACCGACAAATTTGTCAATAACTTGAATATAAAACTATGAATAATATTATTTGTGGCAGTTTTAATGGTTGCTTCGAGGAAAAACCTTCAACTCATGGCACATGCTTAAAACGTCCATTTGTTGGCCAAAAATGATGAAATTCACAGTTTCATGATTTGGTTGGTTTTAATCCCAAGTTGATGGAATTATACTAATAAAAATCCAATGTGACCAAAAATATTTAAATAAATATAATCAGATAAAAATTGTATTAAAAATGCTTTGATTTGGTGCTTTTTTCCACGATAAATAAATTGAATCAAATAACGAAACGTTGGTATTTATCTATCTCTAAATATTTCTAACAGTGTAGAAATTTGGAATTGGATTCATACTCACAATTGTATATACCTCTTTGAAACCGGCACTAAATATAATAAATATTTATTTGTATTTCTCATGACTCACATACGGCATCTGACAATGAAAATAAATACAACTTTCATTATGATATTTGTTTATTTTTTTGAGCCTTTGAGTCCTTGGTATAAAAATTCAGTTCTTTAAATACAAATATTTCAGAAAATAAAAGATAAATATAAATATTCATTTAAAGAAAAATATTCTACAAAAATAACATGACAATGAAGGAATTATCTTTCTAACTTTAGAGGCATCTTTGTTTGATCAACTGCTTTTAATCTTCCTCTTCTAGAATTATAACAGCTCAGGAGTATCATTAAAGTTTTAGAAGAAAACAGCACCCGAAACGACGCGAGAAACCGTTAAAATGATCAAAGTGCCTCGGTAATAAAAAGAATTAAAGACTGGAAAACCTTTTATCGGTATCAATTCCTCCATTCCATTGTAATAAAAATGAGCGCTGATGATGAATAATTCGGTGTTGTCCTCTCCGCACCTGCGAGACCTGGAGTCGAAAAATAAATTGTTGTAATCTTTGCATTTCTCAAAGTTGAGAAGTCGATAAAAGAAACATCATTAGCCTTCTCCATCACAAGAAACAAACATTAATTACAAAATATCCCCACCGAGAGCCTAATGGAAGTACCAGAAGTCAAGAAATATCTTGTTGAGATATTACCCTATCAGGTGTAATAAATGGATGGACGAAGGGGAGATTAAAAAAAATAAATAATGATGATAAAAGGAAAATGGAAGGAACACGTCTACATTTCTCCGTATCTAGATACCACAAAGGGAAGTGACGTCGCCCAGGGAGGATTGCAAATAAAAACACGCAAGGGGTTGGCGGCCAATCGAAAAGCACCGACGAAAGATTTTTGGAGGCGTTTGTAATTGGTGCTCCTCTCTTGATGCATCGGTAAATGATGCCTTTTGATGATGATGAAGAAGAAAGCGAGCTGCATCCCTGAGGGAAAGGGGGCAAATTAAAGAAAGGAATTCAGAGTTAGAATCTCTAATTTATAGTCTAAATCAGATTCAGAATTCGTCAACTTGAATACCTGAAAAAATCAATATTTTTTAAAGTTTTGATATATTTTTGAAAAATCTATGTTTTTAAGGAGCATATATCAGCTAAAAATATAGATTCTTCAAAAACGAATAAGGCATTAAGTAGGTTTTTGTCTTCAGAGTTGAACTTGATAAATTTTTGAAGAAATTCTTCAGAAAGACTCCATATTTTTCATTAGTGTCTAAAAACATAGATTCTTCATAAGTAGTTTAGACATTAAGTAGATTTTACATTTAAATATGAACTTGCTATAGATCTGAGGAAATTTAGTAGTTTCATTCCTAAAGCATGTTTCCGATCTAGGATTTATAAGAAATATTTTTATGTCTACAAATGTTGATTTTTTTTTCATAGATATAGTTACAACCTTTTAAAATATGCTATCCTTTTAATCTAAAATAAGAGAAATTTTAACTCTTTAATTTAATTGTTATAACTTTTGGTATTTCAATACAAAAATAGAGTATTTTTCTAAACAACTACTGTAAAACCAGTCACTATGAAACAGAAAACATTTCTGAGTTTTATTACAGTTAGAATACCACTACAAAGGTACAAATGGTATATTCACAGCAATTTAACCGTATAAATTAATACATTTATCATTCATTGGATAATAAAGAGTTTATAAATCTTGAGTAACCGACTTTAATAAATACTAGCTTATATATTCGGCTTTAAAATCTTTTTATGCACAATGTGTTAATGTAAAAACTTTTATAAAGTATTGCGATATAAAAATATTTAATATATACAATAATATAATTATAGAAATAAAATAAAAATTTTAAGAAATCATAGTAAAATAATATTAAAATAATTGTATTTAATTTCTAACAAAGGATTGCTTACCTACAAAGTTGTTTATTTCAAAATTGTCTTCAAGCCGGCTTTCTGGCACAGAGGTAGCGCGTCTTCCTCGTGTTCTGTGAGTCCCAGGTTCAAGTCCCATTTCGGGCATGATTGTTCTTCTGTGCTCTATGTGTGAATGTGCCCCCTGTAAAAAGGGGGCGTGCAAGCGTGTAGGTGTGTGTTTCATCCTCATATGAGTTGGAAGTCGGACTTCTGTTCTCGGAGGATCAGGGGTCCATACTTTCAGAAGCTGCAGCCCTTCCATGGTAAAAAGCAGACACGACATCATCAAAATTGTTTTACATTTTCTAAATAATTAATGGAAAATGTAAGAAAATGGTGCAAAAATCACAGAAATGATTTCCGATAAAAAGGTAATATTTAAGATGCCGATTTTTTTTCGGATTAATTTTTTTCCGAACATTCAATAAATAAAAAGGCAAAAGATTGGTGAATTTTTCAGAGCCTGAAATGCCAGCTACATCTATTTCAATTTTCCGAAGAGGATTTACAATCTCTGTCTTCGCTTCAGAGATCGGCTTATACCTTTATCATTGTGCAATCAATGCGGTAAACGAAATAAAAAAAAACATGCATTAAAATAAAACTTTAAAAAAATAATTCTAAAGTAATAAAAAGTTAACATTAATTTTAAAAGCATTTAATTTTTTAAACAAATTAATAACAGTCGAAAATAATATTGTGTAAAAAGGGAATTTATATCATTTAAACGTTAAAAGATTGACTTTTTAAGAGAATATTAAAATGTTTCTTGTAAGTTTATTTGTTCTGAAGTCACTGCAGAAAAATGAAAAAAATTCAGTTAATTTCTAGTGGATTTAGTATTTAACTTTTATACTTAGAAATCTGGCAAAAAAAGTTCATGTTTTAAAGAATAGTAGTAAAAAGTGTGTTCGTAAACTGGCTCGTTCCGTTTGAAATTGTTTTAGAGGAGATGTGGACCACACACACACACACACACAAAAAAAGATTCTTTGTTTTCCCTTGCTTCTGTCTCTGAACAATTGAAAATAATTAATTTTTTAAAGATCCTTTGAATAGGAAACTACTTTATTTCAGTATAAAAAATCTAAATAAATCTTCTAAACAATTTTTTAGATTTTTGGTGATAATAAGTACGGTTCATAAGGATAACATTTTTATTATTCTTATTGAAGGGATTATTATGTTTTAATATTCTTCTGAATAAGACAAGTATAAATAAAACAAATATTTTTTGTAGACAAAGATTTATAACATTTTATTACTGTAATAAATATATCACAAAAAATATGCACAATTTTTTTACGTTTGTTAAACACAATATCCATATTTCAAAGTAAAAAAAAATGTATAATTTATAGTAGAGTTAACCTTTATTTTTGAAATAACTTCATAAATATGATTCAAAAAAATAAAAAATACCTTCTTTAATGTAAATTTTATCCCATGATGTGGAAAAAGTTTAAAGAATAAAAAAAAGCTAATGTTTGTGGTTATTGCTATTAAAAGAAAAATATTTTTCCTGTATGATTATATGACGCGTATCCTGTCAAAAACATTAAATGATATAAAGATTAAATAATGATAAAACTTAAAAATACCATATTTAATGTAAAAGAAATTTTACATTAAATATGGAACAAGAAAGAACGCGGAACAAGTTTAAACAAAAACAAAAACTTAACGTTTGTAGTTATTATTATTAATAATAAAAACATTTCTTCCTGCATCATTATATAACCTCTATCCAGTCAAAAACTTTAAAAATTCGTGGATAAATATAGCAGATTCTAGAAAGAGAACACCAAAACTAGTTTCTGCCTTTCCCTAAAACTAAACAGCTAAACATCAACAGCATTTACTCATTCCAAGTACTATTATTCAAATGTCCAAAAACTTATTCAATATTCGAATCCCTTCTCAGCTGCAAAAATCACCTGCAGAGGAAACCTCGAAAAACCTGTATACAATCCCTCCAATCAGCGAATTAAACTGCAGTCCCAGATTCACACAACTGGCGTGCTAAGGGTTAATATATCTCATCCATTTGATCCCCCATTAGGGGGTTTCCGAGGCCTGTCTTCAGAGAACGGGGGGAAGGCTTGGCATTAATCCCAAACGATATTCATTAATTAAACATCGCCTATGAAAGGCGGGTGGTGAGAGGTTACACCCTAAAGGCTCAGAGTCGGATATTATGTGCGGGGAACAGACGATTCCACCAGTGTGGCCATCCACCAAGGAAAACTTTTCCTCGAGTCCATCCACTGCAGATTAATTGAATGAAATTCGCAATTCTCTTTGTTCCCCACGACAAGTGCAAAATAATTATTCGAGATAGAGTGTTTTGAGATTTACTGCTCCGGGTTATTGACAGCTCCTTTTAACGTATCTCGCACAAAAATATCGAGTGTGTTCGATCAATGAAATGAACCGAAGCCGGTACATTAAGTGCTTTTGAGGTAGATTGCGGGGTATTGTCCTCTAGAAGATATCGCACGCTATTCGACAGATGGAGTCGGTGGTTGAATTGTTCGTGAACTGAGGCGAATTGAAACGAAAGGTTTTATCAAAGAATAAATATGGCTTCGAAGTTCAATTCATCATCTCTAATTGAGTAACCATTTTATAGTTAATTGGATTTTTTAAATCAGTTATCGAATATTTTAAAATGTTGTCAACTGAAAGTAACTATTTAATTAATAGAATCTTTAACTATTCATTTTTAACTAGTGATGTAGCATTTAATCCTGATTATTTTACTGTATTTACTGTATTCCCTTTAACTCATATTTATAAGCGCATTTTATGTTAAAAGGTGAATTTTTGGATTTGAAAAGAATATTTTAATTTGTTATTTAACATGCTTAGGAAAACCAGTTTCACAAGTCCAATCACTGGTCTGGTTTCGCCAGTTTTCATTTTATATGAGGGGTCTTGTCTTTTGGATATATCATCTTTATTTGTTTGCCCCAACATCAATTCCTTTTCTCATTTCAGACTCGGTGTCTTTTTTTTTTTTTTTTGCTCTGTAATACATTCTCTATGGGAAAATACAAAGGCGAAATCTTCTACTTGCAATTACTAATCTGAATTTGCCAACTTTGATTTTAAACGAAAACCAATGATATTAAAATATGCCATCAATGGTGGAAGGTTTCATCACTCAACGTTTTCGACAGGTTTCACAATTTCTTTGAATGAAGAAAGGAATATTAGTCGAAAATCATAATTTAATAACATTATTATTTTCAAAATTATTATTTATCATCACCATCATAATTATTTATAGAATGTTTTGATAAACTGAGCATGATCACATTATGGAGTTTTAAAAATCATTATTTTAAGTCAATCAACGGCTATCTTTTTAAATCATCGTGCGATGACCGACAGATCTTCCAGGAAGTGGCCATTGGAATTCTTTAAAATAATTTTGCTCAAACCTTCATAATTCCGTCTATTTAATTGAATTATTTGGAACTCTTTTTCATTTTAAATGGAAATATATCTAAATATTTTACTGCACATGACTGATAAATCCCAAGATCTGTATAAATATTTATTCATTATGGTCTTTTCATAATAGTGATGTCGTGTCCGCTTCACAACGGAAGGAGGAGTGCAGTAGCTTCTGAGGCATGGACCTCTGAGCATCAGAGGGCCGAAGTTTGACTTCTAGCTCATATGAAGATGACACTCACAGAATTGCTTGTACAACCGTTTTTTACATGGGTGTGTAGGAGAGGGGTGGGTTCTTTCACGTATCATACAAACAGAACACAGAGTAAAGAAGAACCATACCCGAACTAGGACTCGAACCCGGATCAGTAAGAAGACTCACCAACCCTAGACCAGCACGCCGGCATGATCTTTTCATAATTATGTTAATTGCTTTAAATAATATAAAATATAATTTTCTGCACCTTATGAGGCATTTTTCAGTTTGGAAGCTTTTACCTATTACCTATCCATTTACCTATTTTTAACCGTTTGAAACTTGCAATTAAATTCCTGGTTAGAGTGGATAACCCTTAGTGTGACCCAGAGATTCCAAACAACTATTGAAACATCTAATAAACAAATCCAGAAACGAATATTGAATAAATTTCAGAAATCTCATTTCATTTAATAATATTTAAATGGATGATTCGTAACCCTTTGAAGAATTTGCGGGGTCAAGTGAGCGTGAAGTAAATTGAAATAATGTAAATGTGTAAATAAAATGCCTCGCAGATCAAGACCCCGTTCCTCTTTCACACCCTGCTCGTATGGTGTAAACGCCCATGATATATGCTCATCAATCACCGCAAGCAGGGAAAATAAGAATTAGGGACGCAAAAAAACACCCCATAATGAAGAAAGGGGGAGTTCTGCGGAAGGAAATATATGAATGTCAGGCCACAAAAACGCCCCATCGCTTCTTTCCCAACCCCTTAATGTGCATGCCATTGATCTCAGGGCAATAATACATTCACTCACACCACTGGGAGAACATCTCTCGCATTCTGGCGGTTATTTACTCGTTATTTGTGCCTCTTACGTTTCGCGGTTTCCCACACTGCCATCTTGCTTCTGATTTGAATATTAAGTATTAAATCCTTTTGAAAACTAAAATTTCAGATTAAAAGCAATTAATTATATTTTTATTTTCTTTTACGGTAGTATAAAGTATAGTAATCCTCAAAATTTTTGAACTAGAGATTTTGATAAATCTCCCTGATTTCGAAATACACATTTTTGTAAAATTCCCGTCCCTCTCTCTGCCTGAGACAAAGATATCTAAAAAACTCTTTGTGTTAGCTAGACATATGAAATTTGATTTACAGTTTTTATACTAAATTTGCAGATTTCTGTCAAATTTTCAGGAAAATCTACTTAGAAGAAGTTAGCAATTTTAGTTTGGTGATTATAATTTAGCACGATAACTAGGAAACGAAAAGAGCTGGATAAATACAACTCGGAACCAGGTTTAATACCTATAATATTGACATTTATTAAAGTTTGAACCAAACCTGATAACGGGTTAATTGTCTGCCAGTCTAGTCGAGTATACATATTTTCACAAACGTGTATACTTGATAAATCAAAAATACATTGAAAATTTGTATATTTTAGCAAATTTTGAGCGAAATCTATCCAAAGGAAGTTCGTCTGTTTGGCTGTTCGAATATAAGTTAAGATTATAGTTAAAATATGAAAAGTGGAATATATATAACTTCTGGTTCACAGATTTAACATCTATTGAGTAGATACTTGTCAAATTTTGAACTTAATCCAAAAAAGGGATTGACCGTCTGTTGGCCTTAATTTTGGAAACATGTAAAATTGATAGATCAAAAATACGACTTAAATGTATCAAATATGGTTTGGAACTTTGTAATTACAAGAACAGTTTTGCCAAATTTTTGTTTCAATTGCCAGGAAACCTACGTCTTAAACACAAATTCGATTTTTAGATGCTATTAACCGCATACTAGGAACTAATCGCCAAATAAGTCGCCAAAGATGACACGATAGGTTTAGTGGAAGTGCTAAATTCGTGCCAAAGGTTAATATTTCTTAACAATTGTACGTCAGTGGCATGCAAGGCGTTCTCTGGTATTAACAAGTTTATTAGATAGTAACCGAGAAAGTTTTAGAGAGGCCAATCCAGCTGGTTTATTCTAAAGGTAAACGAAACAGCAAACATATTCTTTGATTAAAATATATTAAGAAAAATTAAGCATACGTTTTTCCCTAAGAAAAATCAAGGACATCAGAAGATGTTCTTGCATGTTATTGATCTGAAGCCAATGACATATTCACTCATACAATTGTAAGAACTTAGCATGCATTTTGAGGATCATTTTCACATAGCTTCATCTTGTGCCATTTGACACTTTCTCACATTACTATCTTCATTATAAATTGGCTTTAAGGGTTTGTAAATTCACACTAAGTCAAATGCATTTAGTTATATCTTTTCAAAGTTAAATGCTAGAATATATATATTACTATCAAAAACTCAATGTGTAGAATGAAAAGTTATTGTATTGTACAGTATACAATATAAAATACAATAGTATAAAATGTGTAGTATGAAAAGTTATTGTATTGTACAGTATACAATATAAAATACAATAGTATAAAATGTGTAGTATTTTTTCCCAAATTTTTACGATGTATAACCATTTACTTATGCCGTTACATGAATAAAACTTTAATTCTAAGGATTAAGTTCTGATTAGATAACTTATATAAACGTGTGTGTGTGTGTGTGTGTGTGTGCGTGCGTTTAAAAAGATTAATCACTTAGACTACTAAACAATATTGGGCATAACAGAATACATAAATAATGTCTAATATTGAAAAAAATCATACTTTATTTCTATTACATTTTCACTGCCTTTAAAACATTGTTTGGTAAATTTCTTTGAAGTTGAATAATTTTTAATCTGGATGTTCAGATATTCAAATAAATATGAATTCTTCATCACTTGAAACATAAAATCATTTGTTCGTGCTGTTTCATATAATCTAAAGTAGGATTTTTCTGCTATTGTACATTCAATTTAATGAAATTTCATGCAAAAATAAGTAAAATTGATGAAATTCTTTAAGACGATATCCTTTGCAGAAAACAATAATGGCATTTCCAACTTTTTAAACAGGAATTTAACAACCAGAATCAATTTCTTCTAAGACCAAGACATTGGAAGAAAATTATGGAGGAGAGTAATTATATGTCTAAACAACAGTTTTAAATAATCCCGATGAACTTTTAGAAACACGTTCTTCAGGAAATAAACAAATATTGCATTTTAATTAAGCCTTTTCTAAATTTGCCATGCCAAGCATGTGTTTTAAAACTGTTTATCGATCAAAATTTATAACAGATTTTGCCTCTTCCTCATCCAGCCAGTCCGATCTAATAGAAGCCATTATTAAGTCTCCGTAACAGATAGCCCGACACATTACCACATCCCCTTTGAGCCGACATCATTCAATAAGCGCATTGCCTTACCGTTTCCATTTCCTCCTTTCCTAAAAATGAAATTCGGGCTCAGGCGAGCATCCCCGGTGGATTTCCAAGTATTTCTACATTCCTTTTCTTCTCGGATTTCGGTTTCCATCTCGCATTTTGTATCCCCTACGTGACACCGATACGAGATTCGCTGAAGAAAAGCAAGCGATGCGCTCTGTCCATGTGGACGGGATATCGACTTGCATCTATTGATGGTTAGGGTGGATAAAAAAAAGCGTGTGCCAGGAATTGTTTTGTCTGAATACAATGGACAGTGGATTATTGTTTTTGTTAGCGATAGAGGTTTTTATAGTCTACTAGCTTTTACTCGAAAATTCGTACGCATGGGAAAGCACACAACTAATTTAAAAACAATTTATTTTACAGTAAAATTTACTTTTCATTTATTTTACAATCAATTTATTATCATGTAAGAAAGAGATGTTGTTTTGGTTATGGAGGTTTGTCGTGTTTCCGGAAAAACGTAGGCAATGAATTGTTCTGTAAATATCATAATCTAAATCTGTTAATAGACATTTAGCAGACGATTCTTTTTCAGACATTATATAACTGCTAATATTTTTATTTTAATTCAAATATTATTAAAAGTTAAAAGTAAACGATTTTTTCCTTGATAAATATATTTTATTAATTTGCCTTTCGTTTCCCCTC
>JAOUZG010020001.1:1932385-1943295 GCA_026289955.1 Argiope argentata
TATATATATATATATATATATACAAAATAAATATTACAACGATAGATAAGTCTCTTCATTTTTTTCATTTTTCAAAACCGTTTAAACTGCTTAATGGTTTAAATGAATTAAAACAAATAATGACTAGAAAATAATAATGTTCTCAGATGATAGCTTGACATTTGAGATAGCAGATTTCGTTTTTACAATTTATTTTACCTGAAATAAAGCAAGATCGCGAATCAAGTCCAAATGTCTTTAAAATCAAGTCAAATTTATTTTATTTATCGATAGAGATTGAAATATATACAACAGTATTGTACACATATTTTTTAAACTTTTAATTAAAAGGAAAACGCCGTTTTCAACAATTTCAACAAAACTGCGTATACGTAGATTTTCAACACCATTTGTTCAAGACAAAGGTGTGAAATTTCTACGCCAGTCGAGGTAACGTGATGCAGAATATAAATTTTTAATTTCCTTTATTTTCTTTTATTTTAAATCAAATGTACTTCAAAATGAATCCAAAAAATCGATTCATTAACATCGTTTAATTTTAAATGCATCAAACGCTAAGGAAATAAACAGAGTCCTTTAAAATAATCGGCCAAAAACATGTTAAATCTAACATCATTAGCGTGGGAAAAAAACAAATTGCAGTTGAAACTGACTCGTTTAGCGGTGGGGAAATGAAGGATTTTAGAGCAAAGTATGAAAAGTGTCGTTTATACCATTTTCCCTGCGATTTTTCCTTTGTTTTTTATCTCAATAAGAACCTTTCTCGTATTTTAACGAAAATATATTTAAAAAAAGCCGATTGGACGAGGCGTTTTCGAGTTTTGCGTTTAGCAATACATTTGCCAATTCATATATATATATATATATATATATTACAGTTTTGATAAAAAACATTATATATAGAAAGTGTTATTGTAATGTTGTAGTAGTTATTAAAAAATATCATAAACAGAATCCAAAATTCAAACTTCGTAGAAATAATTTTCTGCGGAGCATGAACTTTTCTAAAAGATAGATAAGGATATTACATAAAATTTCTACACAATGAAAAGCTTTAAACTTTGGGAAAAACACATCTTATTATGTTTTTTAAACAATCAGACACTTTTCTAAATAGTGATGTAAATCTTTTTAAAGATTTTTTAACTACTACACGTAAATATTTATCTAAATGTTTAGCTATTTTTACTTATTTGTATTAAGCTCATGTTTCCTACTGTTTTCTACTCAAAAGTGACTAGGAATTTTTGAACAGTATTATAGAAGAAGAAAAAAAATAAAATAAATAAAATAAAATGGGATAATTAGACACTTGTCTTCATAAGAGCTTGTGTAGTAAACCAAATATTTGAAAGCAACGCATAAGCTATTTTTCAATCAATAAAATCTGCAAAAATTCACAAACTTTTAAAAACAAATTCCATTCGATTCTAAAAACAGGATTTTAAAAAAATCACATACAATTTTATAAAACATCACATTTTTTTACACATATGGTAACTTTTTCAGTTTTTGGCATATACTATTACTATTATATATAAAGTTGTTAATTTACTCGGGTATATTTTAAATTAAAAATCATATATTAATAATATTCCTTCTTTTGTAAGAGCTTATGTAGAAAGTCAGCTATATGACAGCAATTTACACAAGCTGGTTTTTTTATAAGAGTTTGTGTAGAAAGTTATTAATTATATGATAGAAACTTGCATGAGGTATTTTTTTTATAAATAATATCTGTAAAAATTCATGAACTTTTAAAAACAAAATTCCCTAAATTCTAAAAACAGAGTTTAAGAAATTCCAAATACAATTTATAAAATATCAAAATTCTTTAAAAACATTTAATGATAACGCCTTCAATTTTTGATATATATTAATAATATTTCATCATACCATTATATATAATATTAATAATATGATAAAGTATTTTTTATGTCATATATTAATTAATTACTTTTTTCATAACAGCTTGTGTAGAAAGTTGCCTTCGTGTTTTGACATATATTAATAATATTTTATTCTATTATATAAAATATTAATAGTATGACAAAGTATTTTTTTTATTATAAGACATATATTAATAGTATACTTTTTTCATAACAACTTGTGTAGGAAGTCGACTGTATGATAAAAATTTACACAAGCAATTGTTTTAATAAATAAAATCTTTTTAAATCCACGAACTTTTGAAAGCAAAATTCAGTAGATTCTAAAAACATAATTTTAAAAAATTCACATGCGATTCTATAAAACAGGAGAATTTTTTACAAATATTGTATGCTAACTCCTTCAGTTTTTGACATATATTAATTATATTATATACTATTATACATAATTTTATTTATGCAGTGATGTATTTTTTATTATAAGTCATACATTAATATCATTAATCATATTTTAATATCTCTTTTTTTCATAAGAAATTGTGTAGAAAGTCAACTATCAGATAGCAATTTGCATAAGCCATTTTATAATAAATAAAATCTGCAAAGACTGATGAATTTTTAAAAATAAAATCATTAGATTCGAAAAACAGAGTTAAAAAAATTCCAAATACCATTCTATAAAACATCATTATAAATATTGAATAACTCCATCAGTTTTTGACATATATTTATTATATTATATTGACAAAAAAATCACATTGAATTTTTTCAACAATTCCATAAAATAACATCATAAACATCTATTAAGCTTATGGTAGAGTAGAGAAGAATTATATGCTTGATATTTTTTTATTACTTCTGCTAAAGTACTGAAAAACAGAATCCAAAAAAGAGCAGCTCAGAAGAAAAAAATGTCATTTTTAAACACATCAATCCACACCCAACTCTTTTCTGTTCAAAATGATTTTACAAGGAATAGGGTAGCAAATCTCCGAATATCATTTTCTCCGCCATTTTTTTTCGGTAATGGAGAATGTCTTTCAAGCATATCCAGAGGAGCTCTCTGTTCTCTTCTAACTGCCACTGAACATCATCAGGGGCTTCTAATACACACACACAAAAAAAAAAATTCCATCATGTCCGTCCCAAAATTCAAGCAATAATACGACCCATTCACCAACAAACATTCTACTGCGGGGGGTCGATCTTTTTCTCCACCAAAATCAGCTGGAAAACTCCTGAAAAGCGAAACTGTCGTCGCGAAGAATGGGAAAAAAGCACATCATTTTCATTCGTGCCAGCTTCTCTTCCTCTTGGGCATCCTTCCGCTTGCTTCTAATGATCCCTGCAGTGGCGATCAGCAGGGGGCGAGCGGATGAGACCGATATTTTCGCTTTTTCAGCCACTGGAACGGATCTCTCTCTTTCTCTGCAGTTTTGTGTTTTGGGTCTATAGAAGCTAATGGTTTTGCTAGAGTAATGACATTTTTTTTCACCATCTCTAACCCATGGTCTCTTTCTTTCCAGTTCCTATGATGCAGTATGTCTTTTCTCATTTTTTTATGATATAAAAATCAATAACCAGTTTCCGATGTTTTGTGTGTTTATAGCCTCGCAAGCAGTGATTTGTTCTCTCAATGTATTGGATAAAGTCAAGTAGCATAAAATAACTCAAAAGAGGATCGAAAAATGTCTTATTAAAAGAAATCTAAAGGGAAATAACTAATATTTAGTCAATTGTGTCTTAGTAATTACTGATTAATCAATCCGTAAGTACAAATTTGACATACAATTTCGATGTGTGTTTCCTGTGACATTTTTTTTAAATAAAATTTTTTATCAAAAAGAAAATTGAACAAATTGATGTTAAACAACTAAAAAAACCGAATTAAAAAGATTCGCATAATAATGGGGACTATTATATACGTTCTCATTTACTGAGTATAGAAAAAATATAGAAATCGTCGAAAAATTCAAATTCGAGAGATTTTGACGAATCCCCACGTTTTAAATCTCTCTTTTAAAAATTCATTTATGAAAAATGTCCATCCCTTTATCTATCTGTGGCAATGGTAACTGAAAAACGCTTCCAGCTAGACGGTTGAAATTTGGTGTACAATTTCTACACTATTTTCAAATTTCTATCAAATTTTGATTAAAATCTGTTCAGAGAAAGTCCGTCTGTCTGACTATTTGAATATAAATTACCCTATAGCTATAAAACGATGATAGACAGATAGATAAGATTTGGTACAGAAATTTAACATATATAGCTTAGACAACAAATAGACACTATTTGTTGACTGTCTGTTCATCTATACTTTCAGAAGAAAACGAAATAATTTGTTTGACTTATAAATATGAATATAAAATATTAAATATACTGTCATAAAATTAATGTGATGTAAATATATGAATATTAAATATATTTGTTTAAGAATTTGTGATTATAAGTATAACTTTGAGTCCAATTTTGTTTTAACGATTGAGAAAAATGAGTCTAAAATACAACTTCGAATTTTTCATACTATTAACGCATACTAGGGATTAATTTCGAATTTATTCAAAATATAAGGACATAATAGATTCAGTAGAAGAACTAAATTCATGGCATAAGTTAATATTTTGTAACTATTTCATGCCAATGGCTTATAACGCAATCTCTATCATGACAAATTTTTTAAGGCTACGACTGAAAGTTTTGGGGAGATCTGATAATTATGTTTATGTTTTTATTGATAAATTCACGATTGTAATAAAAGTAGATAAATATGATTTAAGACCCATCGACTATTATTTTCAAATTAAAAAATAAACAATTCTTAAACCTGCGTTTTGATTAGAAACGGTCACATAATACTGTGTAAAAATGAATTTTATACCATAGCTAGTCACCGTTTGGGAAAAGTTTAACTGTCTGATTTATTGTCTTTCCAACTCATTAAACTGCTAATAAATAATAATTCATTTTAAACTTCACCTTTGCACCTTCAAATAATTTTAAAAACTTAAATTGATGGAAAATGTAGTTTACCGTAATAATGAATTACATTTTCTTATCCCTACTTTTGGAAAAAAACAACATTTTAATACTAAATAACAATTAAATATCTGAGAGAGGTGTACTTTTTGACTATCTGCACAATTCCAGAAGCATATCTTTTTCAATTTATGTCTTTTGCTTGTTTCCGATGTGTGTAAATATTAAACTTTTAAAAAGATTTTCTATTGTGGATAAAAGTCGCTGCATTAATTGCAGCATCCAGTTGTTGTATTTGTGATCTACACATTCTTACGTCATCTGTACACTAACTTTCTATTTTGAAATCTTATGCAAAAATGTAGAAACGAAAAAAATATTTTCTATATTCCTTTTTAAAAAATTCATTTGAATAATTGTTTTTTTTTATTTTTTAAATCGAAAAAATCTCTGTAGACTATGGTAAATGTATTAAATGGGATTCATTAGCTAAGCATTATATTTAATAATCGAACCTTTCAGTTTTAGGAAGAGAATAAGCGTCACAAATTTGAAACGAACAAAAAACGAAAATAATTTTCTTTTAACGAATAAATATTTATTGCTATCTGTAAAAACATGAAGGGAAATAGAAAGAAATGAACACTTACAGAAAAATCGTTCATTTAAAGAATAGTATAAAAATTTGATTAAATAAAACAATAAATAATAAATATTAAAAAAGGAAATCTTTGATCGTAAATTTCAAGTAATCAAGTGAAAACATTATTATTTTTGAAGTCATTATTTATCTTAATTAATTTAAGTCATTAACCAATTTAAACCGGTTTGAAACAATCATGAATCATTTCCCCCTCCCCCTCTCTCTCTCTCTCTCTCACACACACACACACACAGAGAGAGAGAGAGAGAGGGGATTTTTTTAAACTTTCATTTCCAATTTTTATTCGAGCTCGACAGATTTTAAGATGAAATAACAGCTATGATATCCTAATTCTTCATCAGCCTTTTAAAAACTCATCCGTTGTCTAAGAAGCATACATAATAATAATGCAATACTGGTTAAAGCTAGAAAAATATTTTTTGCCTGTAAATTTTGGTGAGATTAAAATCTTCTAACCAAAACAACATAATATTCTCACATGATAACAAAAATAGAAAATTCTTTTCTTAATTTCTTTGAGATTCATTTTTTTTTCAAAATGCTGATTTATTTAAAGACTGCTATAAATATAATAATTATCATATTAATATAATTTCATTCATTATGACATAGAAGTTTTTTAATATTTAAGTTAATGAAAGATTGAGCAAATTTAAAAGATTAAGTTCCTTTAATTTTTTAAATGTAAATGATTCAATATTAATAGGTGATTAATTATATTTTTCAATTACTGAAAAAAAAGTTTGTGATTAAAAACAATTAGTATGGATTTATACAAGCACTTCTTTGTAAAGCAACATGTTGTATGATAAATATTCAACAAAGCGCTGCTGTGTTGTTAATAATTTGTCAAATACCAAACGACAATCAATTTAATAAACAGAATGTGACTACCAGATGTCATACGAGCAGATGTCACTTCTCTCTCTAAACGCGATAAAAATCTGACAATCATAAACAATAAAATACAATATTTTTAAATTGTATCCAGTGCCATTATTATCAGATGTCTTTACATATATAAATTTTCTTTTGATGTTTAGCATTAATTAAAGCGTGAAAATGGCAACATGAACTTTATCATGAAATGTGAGGATTTTAATAAAGCGGAAACATTAATAACTATATTTCTGTTCATTACGTCTAGTTATTTATTCATTGACATTTTTTTTCGCAATTTGTCAACTGTCAATCGATTTTCACTTTGAATAAATGGCAGGTGTTTACGGAATGATTGGAATACGTGCCTTTTGCGCGTCTGTTTCAGAACCTGAACTTTTCCAGGTGTTTCAAATGCAGTGTTAAACGATGTTAAATGTTCTGCTGATATTAAAGATTTTAAAAGAGATAAAAGAGGATTTGGAATTTGGTCTTCAGCAATGTGACTCGAAACTGTTTTATATTGGATAATCTCGTTACATATTTAGTCCTATGTAGAGACTAATTAATGTGCACGCAAACTGTGTGTGTGTGTGTGTGTGTGTGTGTGTGTGTGTGTGTGTGTGTGTGTGTGTGTGTGTGTGTGTACCGGCTTTCTGGTACAGAGGTAGCGCGTCTTCCTCGTGTTCTGGGAGTCCCGGGCTCGAGTCCCGGTTAGGGCATGGTTGTTCTTCTATGTGCTATCTGTGAGATGTGCCACTGTATCCCCCTGTAAAAAGGGGCTGTTCAGGCAAATGTGATGAGTGTGTAGCTAAGTCGTACTCTTGGCCCTTGTTGGAACTACTTCAAAAATTAAGAGATGCTCTTTTCGGCTTAAATCTGCAGCTTTATCAGCAGGGGGCTTGTCTATGGCAAGTGTCATAAGTAACAACAACATGTTTGTGTGTGTGTGTCTGTATGTGTGCATGCGGGCTTTTGTGTGTAAAGGTATTTTAGTTGCGTGGTCTAAAAGAGGGAATTTTTTAAATTTTTACTTCGATTTATTTCTTCTCGGGGAGCATTGGTACAGAGAAAACGCAAGAAGCCAATCTACATAATGTCATAAGGGCAAGAGGCAGTCAATTTAGTAAATAGTTGTCACTTATTTTTAAAATAATAATATTGCAAGCATTAGGGATTTTTATTCCTTCGCTCTTAGCACAAGAAAATGCTAAAGCCATCAGTTTTCTAGAAAACGTGTTAAAAATATTCCAATTAAAAGTAGGAATTTGAACAGGAAATAAGAGAACATTTTAGAATGAAATTAATATATGTTAAATTAAGGTAAAAATTGGGAAATTAAGTGCTTTAAGTTAGATTTCAAAATACCAATATACATATAATCGATAAATTACTTTTTAACTTTTCCTGCACCTATTATAATATTTGAAAGCAAAACGAATTGAAAAACTTAGCATTGCAAAATAACACCTATAAACCATTTTAATAACAAAAATGTTAGAAATAAATGAATTTTAAATTCCCGTGTTGACATTCAACTGTGCAAAATTTTTCTTTCTATTCTTTGTAGAATTTTGGTAATTTTTGTTCGGTGTTTATAAACGGTGCTTATGAGCAAATTTGAAAACTTCGCAATAGGGCCAAAATTTGTGATATTTTTTTTATTTGTATGAAAGACCACAAAAGTGAAAATCTTAAAATTGTTTGTAAAAAAGGGAGATTAGATCTTTATGTTGACCTTGGAAGTACAATCAACAAAAATTTAAATGATTACTCAATTATTACACCAAACTGAAAAATAAACAGATTTTACAGCTTTAACAATTGTTAATTATCACTGCTTTAACAATGTGTTATTTTTAAATTTAATAAGTTTATGCTAATTATAAATAAATTTAATTAGATTTGATTTTTTTTTTTACAAAAATATTTTTTTGGAAGAAACTAAGAAGTTTTTTCCTTTAAAAAAAGTTGCTTACTTTTAAAACCCTATTGGAAGCGATGTACCTTAATCGACTATAACTTGCTTGAAATATCACGATATATATGCGATAAAAAAAATTTAAAAATTAAAATGAAACCTGCTATGCATATTTCAACGTATTATGTCAGAACATAACTTCTTGAACGACCAAGCACCACGTGCTCGTGCAAGTCAAATAATATTTTTATTCATTTTAATTGTCTCATTGAATGAGTCATTTCAGTATTGCGAATGATAAAAAAAACTTTGACTCGCATTTATTGTTTTAAAAAAATATCATATTTCCTATTTATTTCGTTTAATATAATCACGCTCTCAAAATGTCATTTTTCTAGGTCTTATTTGTGGTAGTCATTAACTTTTTTTAAAAAATGAGAGCCTTTGTAAATGCGATGGCAACGCGTTATCAAAAGCTGATTTTTAAGAGATGCTCGTGCAGATAATAAAATTTTAATTTTCCCCTTCGGATTTTTGTTGAAGTCAAAAACTTCATCCCAAAAACTACACCATGTTCTGGCATGATAAAAACTGAATTAGACCGTTATTCTCAATAATTAAATGCAGCTGTAAACCATTTAAATAATAGCATTATCGTAGAAGTTCACTTGTTTAAGATTCACAGTAAACGTTGAAAAGTTAGTAGAAAGTTTAGATATTAGTTATTTCACTGTATATTTTAAAGAATAATTGATTTATTCACACGCATAAGAAGATATGTACAATACATTTTTCAAATCATATTATGACCATTGAACTCTTCAAAAACTTCATTAGCAATTTTTCCGTCTTCTAATAAATAAGATGAGAGACTGAAATTTGAACTGTTTAATTGACAAACAATTAGCTTTCAAGAAAATGTAATATATTTCTGTTGGAAAAGGGTCAGCAATCAAACAAAAGGAAGCCTCTCATCTTTATTCACTTCGCATTCTACCGAGATGGAAACCGAAACGAGAGAAATTATCTTGATGAGTTTCACCTTTAGCTGACCTTTTCCCTGTCTTTCGATTTGAGTTCCTAAATATTTAGAACTTATGATATCGGGAAAAATCTGTAACGATCAGTCTTTTAAAACATCCAAATCATTAGAGCAAAAGCTATTTATATCTAAAGGTACAATAGAAGCAATAAAAATGTGTCAAGTGAAAACGACAGAAAATTAAACTAGTTAAGTTATCATAGCTGTTCTAGTTTTATAAATAGTTTAAACTATTTCCCAAGGATTTATGCATTGGGAAACTGTAACATTAGTTTAGATACAAAAATAGTTTGTTCATTACTGACAAGCCTGTAAGACAAAAGTTTTAGCTTCATTTATTATACTCTTTGATTTGTTTTAATCTATTAAATGCCAAACCTGTTTTGGAAAAATAGATAACTTTAGACCAAAATATATTTAATATTTTAACATCTTGCTTAAATTCTTTGCATATAAATTAAATAATAATTCTTTTTATTTCCTTGTATATGAAATATTACAATTATTACAAAAATCATTTGATAGATTTTAATTTATTTCTTCATTTTAGGTATAATGAGTTGGGAAAAATATATTTTTGAATTTATGTCTTTGTTTTTAAGCACTGTAATTCAAAAATAAAACAAGCTAAAGGGATGTATTTTGGTAACGCTAAAATAAGGGCATTCAACTCTGAGCCTATTCAACGATTGGAAGGCCTAAATTAATTGTTCCATATTTTATTATTGTTATTTTTTTAATTTTACGACTCCCGAAATAAATCACCAAAAATACTTTAATAAAATAATCCCAAAAATCTTCGCCAACTTGATGCTGGGGATCTTCGCCTAATCTAAATATCGATTAGTAAACCAAATGTCTTATCGATGTTGGTGTGATCTGAAATTTCCCAAATAAGCTGGAAAATTCCACTGTGTTGTATCTTATGGAATTTGGTGATTCTGGTGTTTTCTGATAATCAGCTATTAAACCCATTATCTTGGTGTTTTTGGCATAATTTGAAAGTCGCCAATTAAACTCAGGGTACATAAAATAAACAAATACACAGTTTCTTTCCTTTTATTATGAAGATAAATACAAAAAAAATGTATTATATATTGTCGAAAAAATCCATTTGGTTGATTTTGTTCTGCTGTTTGGATTTGCAATTTTAATTTGCAGCATCAAATGAATTAATTTTTTTTCAAAAAGGATAGAAAACACTTTATGAATGAATTGGATATAATGAAGAGGTTATTGCTCTTGACATCATTATAAATGTTCACTAAGATATAAATATTTGTATAAAGGGGTCATCTGAAGTGCCTTTTATGCGAATACAGCAAGCAGATATGAGGCCAAATATCATTTATGTAACACTGGCATTCAATATTTATCTAAAAAATCAAATGCTATATTTAAGAAAAAAGCAGCCAAAAAGATTTTTTTTTAAATGCATTTTATGCTTCTTCTTTTTTTTTTTTTGAGATTACGGCATTCCTCATTTCCTTTCCCTTCCAGCACTTTCCAAATATATATATATATATATATATATAT
>JAOUZG010020001.1:1950996-1970641 GCA_026289955.1 Argiope argentata
TATATGCAGTTATTTAAAACATACTTTTTTTGTAAAAAGAAATTAAAAATCAGGGTTAAACCTACTTTCGAGAATTCAATACAACACAGATTCTATTTTATTGAAACTAGGAGGGAGGTATGGCTCAATGGTTATCTTAAGAACAACTACTTAAAAGTTGAAAATTCACTTCTATTCGCAAAGCTATATATATATATGTATGTATCTAAATATTAATGGCAAGCAATGTAAAAAATAGATAGTTCAGAGAAACATCTTTTCGTTAAGATTTAATCGTCTTGCCTGTGTAAAATGTGTTCATCAAATTATCACTTCTGTAATTTTTAATGGCATAAAACCTGCTACAGTCGGATAAAATGTTAACAAAATTTACAAGAACATCATACTATAAAAACTTTATTGGATTTAGTACATTCAGAAAGCAATAATTCTAATATCTCTAACTCATCTAAAAGGCTAATGAATTCGAGAGTTAAGGTCTTAATTAACTGACAACGTAGCGTCAATATGTTGTAAATCAGGGGGAAAAGGTAAAAAGGCTTTTCATTAAAATGTTAAAAAATAGAATAAATTCCTTTTTCTGTGAGTGTGTGTGTGGGGAGGGGGATCATTAAGGCTCCATGTTATATCACTTATATCTCCATGTGCAAAAGAAATTAGCACAATATTGAAAGTTGAATCGATTTGAATAACATAATAACCTTTTAGTTGAAGGCTATTAGCTATAGACTTCAATATTCAGTAAAATTATATTGATAATAATATAAAATTCTACTTCCCAAAATATTCTAAATTACTATTAGCATTGTGAATTTATAACATTATACACATTCGTTACAGCATTTTATTTGACCAAATGTTTTATAGAAGTATGTTAACATACGCATAGTAATTTACTGGCAGAGCAAGTTCATAAAAGTCAGTTTATCTATCACGTTTTTGACAAATAATTCCGAAAAGTTTGCTTTAAAGGAAAATTATTTATTATTAAACTAAACTATATCAAAGAAATTGTTATTAATCATTAAATTAAATTAAGAAAATTTTCTTAACAGATTCCTCTTATTAAAATGTTTCAAATGGTTATATTAGATATATTTGTTTTCCTTTGTACATCATTTTTAAGTTCTAATTTATATATTTACCCTTTTTCGATATATATATAGATTAAGAATAATTAACAAAAAAATTTCTATCTGAAATAGGACTATAAAAACCGGACTTTCCGACAAGGTATCCCTTAAAAAAAATTTCAGAAACCTCGTTTTTGAGCATTAATCTTATTATCTTTATTCATTTTCTTTTATTTTTGTCTAAAAGCATTATGCAGCTCCAACCATGTAAAAAAGGTTTTTCTTCAATATAATTATTTATATTAGCCAAATAACATGCTAAGAGAATAAAGTACTAATTAATAATCAGCAATCAGCAAATCTGATAAAAATATTTATTTGTAAAATTTTAATAAAATATTTTATGTCTGCTTAGTAAAATAAGAAAGTATCTTGAATTATTTTCATTAGATCTGAGTTTTATTAAAATTTTCTTGAACCCATTTGTATAAGAGATATATGAATGGATGTATCCTGTTTTAAAAGGTACAAATTTATAAATTCTGCAGATGGAACCTGTAATCGTATGCAGTTATTCATGCGATTGCAACTCTAACTTATTATCAGTCATGCAGCAGTGCACAGACACAAATTGTTATTTGCAGAAATTTTGCAACTATGCAAAATTGAATTTTAATGATTTAAATATAAAAAATGAAATTGCAGTCCTTACTGAAGAAATCATCAGATTAATCTTTGAACTAAATTAAAATCAAACTTTGAACTAATTATCAGATACACTGGAATATATTTCCTGAAAAGTAGCCAAAGATACCTATTGTCAACCACTAAGAACATATTTCCACACTAATTTCCACTGTTTAAAGGTCTTGACATCAGGACTGTAGGGCATCAGATTCGAAATTTGAAACCGCTGATAAGGTCCGCTGCATACAAAATCCTTTGGGATCAAAAGAATTAACACTGGTGCTGCAAGGACATTTGGAAGAGAAAGCAAAGACCAATCTGTCTTTCCCAGCATTTGATCAAGAGTGAAAACTATAAAATCCATCCCAAAGTAGTTTTTGTATTGCTGCTTCAAAACACGATATAAAAATAACTATATCGAAGAATTTGTTAAAATAAGTATTCTAAGCAATATTTCATTACTTGTGTTAATATAATTATACCATAGGTCACAGTTTTATATTAAAAAGTAGAAAACCCAATATTTTGCAACATCAAATCTAAGCATTTACTTGATTTCAGAAGCGGAAATTTATTTTGTTAAATATTTATTTTTATGAAGAACTTTAAATCTGCTCTCTCATTTAACCCCTAGCTTCCTCCCCTCTTTTCCTTTCAGCATTTTTAATTCATGTTCCGACGGAAATTTGCAATTGTTTGTTCTTGATAAATTGGACAAATATAGATATATATAGTTGATTCAATGAAAAATTTTAATGGATTGATTTTCTCTCTAAATTATTATTTATAATAAAAAACACTCACTGATTAACTAAAAAAAATTCTAGTTATACGAATTGAGGAGTCAGATTAAGTAAAAATTAAGAATATTTTTCTTAAGTATTTATTTAAGAAAGCTATAAACTTTTGAGCTATAAACTTTTTCAGTTATAAGCTCAAGTTGGGCGATGAAAATAATGACCGCATCTTATTATAATTTAATCTTTTTATTTAGGATTAGTTATATGTTAGAAAAAGGACTCTAAATTCAAATATAGACAAATTTTATTCTGAATTAAAACAAATTACATAAATGATTTTTTAAACTTTTTATGTTCATTTTGCACTACTCTCTTAAAAACTTCATACTTATCGAAACTGTTTCAATCATAAGTATTTAGCCTCAGTAAAAAATTATATAATTAAAAATAAATTAATATATTTGGAGACCATTTTTATTTTTATAATTTCTCCAACGCAAACATGAAAAATGGTGCTGCACAGCTATTTTCTTTATATTATGTATCTAAATAGTATAACGAATTTTCACATTTATCTCGTGTCTTTATCTTTAAAAGGCATAAAAAACGCTGTCCTAACATCAAATTTTATGAAGAATAAAATTTGAATAATTTTGATGATAAAGTATACGGAAATTCAATAAAAATAATCTATAAAATTTTATCATTATTTTAAAAATTAACAAAAAAAATTGAATGTTTGGAAAGAGAAGCTTTTATTGCAGTCACATTGGCTTTTAAAAATCATTTTTATGAGTTATTACAAAAAAAATGAGCATATCAACAATAACAATTGCAATCGTTGTTGCTGCAATTACATATACAAAAGATATTTTCTTTTTACTTCATATAGTTCTGATTTTATTCTAAATGTTTTATATCTTCAGTTTACATAAATTGTTATTGCTTAACTATACAAATTGTTCAAAAATATGATTAAAATATTCATTCATAAATAAAAGTATTGAAGGAAGCAAAAATATTTAACTGCTTTTGATGAGTATATTCGTCATGGAAAAGCACAACATTTTGCGTTATTACGAATTTATTCGTTATAACAATTAATTAGAAGGCACAAGTATATTTTCGACAGGAGTTACAATTAATCAATAATTAATTAGGTGATACAATTTAGATATGCATTTTTTGAAAAGCTTGGAAACTGATTAACGACAAAAAAAATCGAGTTATCTTACATTGATTTTACACAAATTCTTAGATTTATAGGATTGCTTCCAGCTTTCATTAAACTAATTTTTATCTGGGCAAAAAAGTTGAAAGGTCTTTCCAGAAATTCCAATTGATGCCTCAATCCAACTTTTATACAAACATCTTTTGATTTATCCACTTATTTACGATAGCAGCTAGCCAAATACATAAATCGTTACGGATGAAATGATTCGACTGCAGTAAATCCACATTCTCGGTGAATTATTTTCCTCCATAAGGCCTGTCAACTTTGCTTTATGTCCAGACTTCACGAACCCGCCAAACCAAGACGAACATTGAGCTTCCCTCTGCCAAACCGGACAAGACAAGAAATCCGTGCGACAACCAAATACTTAAAATCTCCCCCGACCGTCCTCCGGGGGGGGGGGAAACCTAATCATAATTGCCTCCGCAGATTTGATTAAGGAGTTGTGAAAACTTTTATCATTCGCCACTATCTTCCAGCAAGAGGACGTCTCAATTAGAAAGTGGAAATGAAGGATAGCGTTTTGTTAAAAGGATTGAAGAGTGTGGAGATAGCATCTTTTAAAAGCCCTCGGGCCCCAGTCCGATAAAGAAGGCACCGGCGCGCGTTGGTGGGGCTGGCGGTCACGTGATGCGAGTCATAATTCAAACTCCGTACCGGCACCGCTGGTAATGAACGCGTTTCATTAGCAGGGAGAATACTGATAGGGAGAGAGGACATGACAACTGGAATTACATCACGGTGATGAATTTTTGTCGAGGAATTCAAGCTTTTGGCATCGGGGATGGTCGGGTGGTGCTGGAATGCAGATGCAAAAATGCCGTCATTGGCAAGAGTTCAACGGAATCTGAAAGTACTGCATTAATGTTATAGAGTGTATATTGTCGAACTATATTTACAAAAACATCACTGTTTCATGAAAAAGCATCAACATACTGGTTTTTAAACAGAAATTTGTAAATTAATTTATAAATACAAGAACAAACTATCAATTCAGTGGCGCAACAATTTATGAAAAAGGGGAGGTATAAATGTACAGGGCTTAGAAATGGACAAGATAGTAATACGTTTATCTCACTTTATAAAGTGAATATACAAAAACAGAAAATAATGCCATATTTCGGGTATCATTTACATTTACTAAGCCTTTGATGCCAAGAAGAATTAGAAAAAAAAATCATAAGCTGTGATATTATTTTTTAAAGAGGATAAGCCGGTTATCCTCTTTATGGGAATGCAACTATCTATTTAATATGAATCGTAAAGAGTGAAAAGTTGTTACAATGCTTTGCACAGATTTAGTATAAAGAACGCCTTTTCCATAAAAAATGTCCCTTTTTTATAAAGATTGAAATAGATTTCTTGAAACAATTATTCAAATTATTTCTTGAGAATTATTATTTGAGAGTAATTATTATTTGCGAACAATTATTCAAATTATTTCTTAATTATCTTGAAACAATTATTCAAATATTATTATCATTTCGACTTATGAATGTTTTTTTTTACTTCTTCGTAATCATCTTTCAACATTTATTGTATTGTTTTCAGTATTTCGTTATGTCATAAATATTTTATCAAAACAACATGTTTATTTTTTAATTATTCAGCAAACACAACTTCTTCTGGAGAAAAGTAGATAGCCCTATGCTTTCGGTATAGATCAAAGATGCAGGGGTTAAAATTTATTGAAACTTCATTGAGTGCGAAGTTACAAAATTTTTGAAAAATGAAAAAGCCAGAAAATCTTCATTAGACAGTTAGCATTTAATGTAGAGAATTTAATAGAAAGTATTAATGACTATATTTTTTTAAATATAGATATTTAATACTATACAAATATCATTTGAGCTCAAAATTCTGAAGAATTTTTTTAAAAAAAGAAAGCATTTCTCCAAACAGAGGTTGTATATAAGATTTAAATTGCATTATATATATATATATATATATATATATATATATATAATCTTAATTTAACAATTTAATTTAAATCTTAATTAATTTACCTCTTACTTAAATATTTTTATGCTAAATACTAAGTTGTTAATTTATTCTTTTAATTTCTGTTTCAAGCCAACACTCGCTATAAAAATTCCTTTTTCTTCGTTTTTCCACGTTGCAAGGGAAAGAATCTAAATTCCTGGGCATATGCAGGTGTTTCGGAGATACCTAAGTTTCCCTTTCTTAAATCAATCCATATCGCATGTCAAATTAATCCTTATTGAAATCTCATAATAAAACCACTAAAGGGAAAAAGTTCTGTCTTTTTCGTTCTTGTCTTCTACTGAGGGCAGCACATCCTATTTTTGCCTCTGTTACGTCTCCCGTGAAAAAATAAATTGTTCCTTCAAAAAAATTTCTTCCTTCCGGCTATATAAATAGCAAAATTATGCTATATATGTGTACGTGTGTGCATTACAAGAATAACATTCGTGCATGAAGATTTCCATAAGACAGCTCTATAAGCACTTATTTCCACATTATAAATCATTATACAATCCCTAATTTCTCTTAAAATTTCTTCAAAATCCTTGAGCAAATTTATGAAATATTTATAAAATAGAATATTTTATTTTATATTTTTTATAAAAAAATTTTAAAATAGAATATATTTTTTTAAATAAAATATTAATAAAATAGAATGGAATTGAATTTTGTATATGTGTTTATTATATTAAATGCGCACTAAATGGAAAACGTGCCAAACCATGATTATATTCAATAATTTTCTTTAATGAAGAACAATTAAGTAAAAAAATTGATAGTTCAAGTTCTAATTTCCTGAAATAAAAGGAAAAAAGCTCTTATTTGTTTTAATAAAGGTATATTATTTTTATGTTACGAAACATCATTTTTATACAATTTTCTTTACGTATTTTCTACTATGTTCATGGAACAATATTTTATCTCTTGTAAAAAATAATGCAGAAATCATCCCAAACCATCTAAATTTTATTAAAAGCATGCGAGAATATCATTATTATAGAAACGATTGTTGCAAAACATGTCTTTATTAGTCACACAACCGACAATGAGAAGATCATTTATTGATTGATTATTTAGAAATGGTTATACATCTGCCTGTAAAAAAATTTTGCAATTCCGTGGTGAGATTTGGTTTCAAATCTAGAATCCTCTGATTTCATTCTTTCGCCACAGGACAGCGTGGACAAGTAAATGTTTTTTTTACTAAGAATGTCTATTATATTCATTATTATTATCAAATATTGCTGGTTATCTGAATTTACCTAACATTTATGACCATTTCATAATTGATAGGTAACCGATATTGAATTAGATATAATATTGAAATTAGTATGTGGTGATTTTTTTTATAGTTGAATGCAAAAAATAGTTTTGTTTTTCATATAATGTAAAGTAATTAATTTTTAATATATCAAATTTTTGGTGTATTATTTCTAAAATAACAAAAAAAAAACCCATTTCGTATAATTTTTTTACCGGAATTGTAAATCATACAAACAAGCCTCTAAACTTTATAAGCATGAAATAAAATATAACTTTATTTGACAGCTATTTACTATCAAGCTCAGATAGAAAGGAAAAACAAATGTCATTACAATGATTTAATAATTCATGATTCTTGATACGAATTTAACTTAAATATTTAAACCTCAAAATTTCTTTTTTCTTATAGCCTTTAAGAAAGTTTAATAATAATAAGAATAATCCAAATAATCCCGAACTCAAAAGTAAAAAGGGAGAAAAAGTACCAAAAGCACCTAAAACGATGTTTCAAGAAGAAAATAAATTGCCGTATCCTATTTACATTCAACTACACGGTTAGTTAATTGGATGCAACTGCGCTCAGAACGAAAGGAGAAAGAAAAAAAAAATGAAAGAAAGAAAGAGAAGAAAAGATAGACGAGGGAGGAAAACTAAATGAAACAAAAAGCCGCAAAGCATGCTGGGTTCAAACGGTCAAACAAAATGCCAATTTGTCCGGAGCACGTTTGTGTTAGCCCCCGCTGCAGCAGGGGTGTACGGGCACCCTGGGACGTACGTACCGTTTTTCGCACTTCACTTTGAACCGATAGCAACCGTATGCTCGATTCATCATTGTTTTCTGTCAGGGGATTGTGACCCCCCGCACGAGGGTCGGGTTTTCCAGGTGTACTTCCGAGACGAAGTTATTTATTGCATGGAATGGTTTGCGGAACTATATCGCCGTGTTTTTTTATTATTTACCGAGACGGATAATGTATTTGACATGTATGCATAAGCTTAAGTTTAAGTATGCTAATATTTAAGGAAGAAGTCAATATAAATCAAATTTTGAAGAGGTCGAAATATCTCTTGTTCAGTTAGGAAGTAACTTAGTCTAAAATAATAAGAAGAAGAATAGTTAGTTTTTAACCGTCGATGGATAGAGGAAATAAAATAACTCTTTTTTTCTTGAATAATGGAAAATCAGAGAGAAGTTTTTCTGAAAAACTCTTTTATATTAGGTTTTCGAAATAGTTTTGGGGACCAGTTTAATTAACAGATTCTCTAAAAAAGAGATCAAAAGAATTTCTTCATTTATCTTTTTTGGAGACAGAGAGTGCTTTACTTATTCTTTTTACCTCGCGACGTCTGTGATGACATATTCTCATTTCTGTACATTATATAATAAAAAAGATAAAAGGCTATCTTATTGAATGATAGAAAATAAGTAAGTTAATTATAACCAATGTGGTCACCTAAATGAATATCTTACTTTATTTACTTCTTTTCAGTCAACATGTTGGTTGCCATAAATTTCAGTATATAATCACGAATCTTACTTGACGTGCATAATTCGTTCTGTACTCTTACCTGTATTGCAAAACACTTGTTGACAGAAACAATATTTTTCATTTGAATCCATGTAAAATCGGACAATGCATTCCCTTCCGAAAAAATACTTAAAAAAATATATAATGATGTAATTTATTATTCGTAACACAAGCTTTTTGTAAGACATTTGTCTAAAAATAATAGTTTATGCATATGTTTCAAAATTTCACTGAATTGAGACAAAACACTATCGTTAAGTGAATCTGTAACATACATTAAGATGGTCCTATTTAGGATAGTCCTTTATTAGAATGGTCCTATTTAATTTCTTTCTTATTTCATTGGAAAGTTGTTGTTCTGTTGGATCTATTATTTCTTCCTCTTCTGACCATATCTCCTCCGTAGCTTTATGTTGTGACGTAAAATGCATTTCCATAGGCTCTTTGGTAGTTCTTCTATCAGCTCATCGACGTCATTGCATTCCACTTCTAGCACGATAATCTTGAGCAGAAACAGAATCTTGTCGATTAAGGCTTTACTGACATTTGCTTCAATTTCTGGGAATTGCGTTTGACAATGCTATCTGGCGAAATATTTTTTCATGTAAATCTAAGAGTTCTCTTCCAAAAAGTACTCAACACAGATTGACGCAAACCAATTCAATTTGTGACATCTTAGCATCCCTTCCCACTCGTTCTGCAAAACATCACTCGTTAAAATAGGCTTTTTTTTTTTTTTGCCTTATGCAAATCACACTTTATGTGAAGTGTTCATTGAACAAATTTTGACTGTAATATCTTCTATAAAAAATTTAAATAACTTTTTTTTAAAAAAAATCAAATGAATTTGGATTTTGATAATTAAATGTTTATGGGAGTGGATGCTGTCTAAGATATTAAGATAAGCGCTGAAAACCGGAATTTCTTCAGAAGGTTTTGATTGTTATGAATTTAAATATCAATTCGAACAAATTCAGAGAAATTCAATCTGGAAAAGTGTGTTCATCTATAACTCCCAATTTATGTATTTCATTTTCAATATAGTCTTAAGAAACTATAAAGGCAAGCCCAATCTAGCGCTTCTGATATTTTATTTTTATAATTAAGTAGAAACTAAAATTTAATACTACTATTCATAATAAATATTGTAGAATCATAGAAATTCATATAGACCTTTTTTATTTTAGAAATTGGCCGGCGTCCTTTCACAGAGGTAGTGCGTCTTCCTCGTGATCTGGGCTTTCCGAGTTCGAATTCTGGTTCGGGCATGGTTGTTCTTCTCTGCTCTATCTGTAAGGTGTGTGAATGTGACCCCGCTGTAAAAAGAGGCAGTGAAAGCGAATGAGAGGAGTGAATAGCAAAAGTCGTACTCTTGGCCCTAGTTGGCGCTATTATAAAACAATAGACACTGGTTAGGCTGAAATCGCTGACTGCCTCTGTGAGTTTGAGCTTGTCTATGGCAAGTGCCATGAGAAACAACAATAACAACTACCATTCTGAATTTCAAGGATAAGGTTTGAACTTTGGCGCTAGACGATTTCAGGAGCAAAATCCAAACTCCCCGAAAAACCGACTTGTTCACACTAAATCCGATAGAGACCAATGTCTTCCAGTTATAGAGATTCAAAAGCTTGGAAAGGAAGACACTGATTCAGTTTTTATCCTCAACATTTAAACATTGTTCAAATTACGAGATTTCTCACAAAAGATGTATCCTATTACTTCACAATGAAATATAAGCCAGCTTTCTGGCACAGAGGTAGCGCGTGTTCTGGGCGTCCTGGCTTCGAGTCCCTTTTCGGGCATGGTCGTTCTTCTGTGTTCTATTTGTGAGGCGTGTGAATATACCCCCCGTGTAAAAAGAAGCTGTGCAAGCGAATGTGATAGCTAAAGTCGTACTCTTGACCCTTGTTGATGCCAATTCAAACAAGAGACGCTTATTTCGGCCGCTTATGCATCACCGAGTTTGTCCATGGCAAGTGTCATTATTAACAAAAACATTTTTGAAATACAATAAGCTGTGCAGGTTAAAATACAATAATTGAATAAATTCTTTTTTCTGCATCAAGTAGCTGCCAGATGCTCAGAATTAGAATATAAAATACAAACTAAAAAGGATGCTTTTTTTACTAAGATCAAGCTTAGGATTAAAATAATGGGCCATCTACCACATAATGTGATATTTATATTTAATACTGCAAAACAATAATAAATATTGTTGATTCAAATAATTACTGAATCACATAAAAGTCATATTAACTAATTATTTATTTAACCTTTTGCAATTTTCAAAAGAATTTACTCAATAACCATGCTTTCTTTGTTGGAGTAAGTGGGCAAATAAGCCAAACTAATTTAAGAAAAGAAAAGGTAAACTGAAATATAATTACTATAATAACAAGGACTGATAGAGGGGGATATAAAAAAAGATCAACATGATTAAAATTTCTCGTTTGAAGGAACAACTGTAGTTTGGTAGCATTTCCATCAATATTGCTCGACCATAAAGTTGCCACGCCACCTTCCTTAATTTCTCCGGGACACTCCCCACCCACACACTCAGTCGAAAGTGCACAGCTGTTGCCAACTCATCTTCCGTTCAACTCGAAATCGGCGTTGCTAATTGAATATCAAACAAAAAGACAGATCTTTTTACCTTTTAAAGGTTTACCACGATTCATGCACGATCGCCGCGTTTTGACGATCATTTTATGCGACTGAACGCGGCAAAAATCTCAGGTGTTCGTGTTCGGTCCCAGCGGGCAGTCGCTGGCAAGGGTGTGAAACAGGTAAAACAAACTGTAGGAGTTTCGTCTTTTCACAACGGGGTTTCCACACCCCCTCTACTGCCCTGAACCAGCGGGAAACCGCATCTAATCCAGCAAACATTTTGCGAGATGACCCGACCCTGAAATAGCTTTTTAACACGGCGTGAGCATGGCAAGAAACGAAATGTTTTTTGTTTCTTGCTTTATTTCGTGTCCCACCCCGATTTCTCTCCCCTAGTTTTTCGAGGAACCACTGGATACCTCATCTTCCTTATTTGACCTGGCCATGTTTTGAATTTATTTTTTTCATTTTGGTGGAAGGGGGGCATGGTTTGGTTTCTCTTTGTTTTACTGTTTTTGTTGCTCTCTGGTGGGGTCCTATGAGTTATTAGCTCTCAGGTTGACTGTGAGATATTACGAATATTCTGTAACTCCACCCCGTTGGTAATTTGGTCGTGTATTTTCTAAAGTTTCCGCAAGGCGCGAGGGGCGTAATATTACGCCGTAAATTGAATCGCGCGCATCCAAAACAGGAGTACAGATGTGTGGATGTCTGAAGTTTTACCGCTTCATTGTGTATTAATTTGTAACTAGATGACTTTTCATTGCCTGGAAAAAATGAATAATTATAATGATAATAAGTAGATGGGAAAATACAAAAGGTCTTGTTTAAGGTCTATTTGAAACCCTTAGGTTAAGACGACGAGCATGTAATAACTGATGTACTTTGTGAAGTCAGATGTTATAAATATTGTTTATAAAAATAAATCGCAAGGTTTTTTTCTTTTCTTTTTTTGCAGTAAGAAATTTGATACATTTTAAAGACTCTTGAATGTTGTTGTTGTTACTAATGGCACTTGCCACGGCTAAGCCAGAAAATGCATCAGTTGATTTAAACCGAAGTAAGCGTCTCTTGTTTTGAAGTAGCACCAACTGGGGCCAAGAGTACGACTTTAGCTACATACTCATCACATTCGCTTGGACAGCCCCTTTTTACAGGAGGGTACATTCACACTCCTCACATACATATCAGAGAAGAACAAGCATGTCCTATCCGGGATTCGAACCCGAGAAACCCAGATAATGAAGAAGATTCGCTACTTTTGTAAAAGGACGTCGGCAGACTCTTAATGAAGGCTTCAATTACTTAGTTCGTGTGAAATGGAGATTGTAATAAGTGATGTACTGTGTGAAGTCAGATGTTATGAATATGGTTTATGAAAATAAATCGCATGTTTTTTTTTACAGTAAGAAATTGGATAAATTTTAAAGACTCTTGGTTATTGTTGTTGTTTCTGATGGTACTTACCATGGACAAAGACGTTGATGCATCAGTGGATTTAAGCCGACACAAGCGTCTCTTGTTTTGAAGTAGCACCAACTAGGGCCAAGAATACGACTTTAGCTACACACTCATCACATTCGCTTGCACAGCCCCTTTTCACAGGGGGGGGGGCATACTCACACGCCTCACGGATCGAATACAGAAGAACAATCATGCCCTAAGCGGGATTCGAAACCGGGAAGCCCAAAACGCGCTACCTCTGTTAAAAGATGTCAGCAGACCCTTAATGAAGACCTTAATTATTTAGTTCGATTGGACTGGCTATTTAGATGCTTGTATTTTTTTAGACATTTTGAATAGTATAAGTTATTATATCATGAAGGTTATCTTAAATATATCTATTTACGAAATATTGAGGTAAAAAAAAACTTTTATAAGACTAAACATTTTTGTTTTCAACACCATTTGGAATAAATTGATTAAATTATCACCCTTCCTGGACGAACATATTTATTTTTAAATTAGGATCAAACAATGAAAGCTTCTTTGCTGTCTCAGTTTTTACAGCGTTAGCCGCTTGGTAGAAAGTAGAAAAGGTAGATTTGAATGAAAGGTAGATTTAATGTTCATGAGTCTCATCTGCATGGCGAATATTCGATGGAATCAAGAAGCTGGTACGACCCTCAGATTCTCAATTCGAGACAATACCAGCAAACCGTTCACCAGATTAAAGGTGGGTTCACAGTAGGCCAACTATTGTGCGCAATAAAAGATCACGCCTACTTCCGGAAAAAATCGCGTGATCACAATGGGACAATGGAAAACGGTTGTACTAACAAGACAACCATTTTCCATTGTCATAACGACATTGTCTCAACTGTTCATACTAGGATAATAGAGAGACAGCAGCACAGGACAACGATTGCGCGCAATAGCTGGCCTCATGTGAATCCTCCTTAAGGAACAGAATCCGTTTGGTTTTCATAAAAATTAATGTAGAAAACTTTCATAACTAACTGTAATGTCATTGCGTATTGGTTTGATAAGCAGAGTTCCCGCAAGGGAAACTATTTCATACAATGACAGGCCACACTTACCTCAAGAGGATCATGTGACCAGAAAGCGACAGTGGTTGTATCATTAGGACAGCTATTTGCCATTGTTTCATTATGGTCACGTGATCTTCCTAAGGCAGGAGTGACCTTCTATGGTGCGCAATGATTGACCCTAGTAAACACTGCTATAAGCTCGTCAATTCTTTTCTGCAACTTGGATAATATGAGGGGTGAGTATTTGACTTTTTAACCCTAATTGCATTGAAGTATTTTTATAAGTGAAGCCAAATTATACTCATGTGGCGTAAAATTCCTAGTGTAATTTGCGTATATTATGAAGATATTACTGAAAGTTCTTATACAGGAATATACTATACCATTTCTGCACTAATTAGATTCATACCAAAAATTATTTTAAACAAGCTTAAGCACCTGTTTGGTGGGACATGATATATTATTAAATATATAGGTAACAATATCTTAATGTTGACTTCAAACGATGCTTTGATAAGTAGTAAAACTATATTTTGATCGATCTTTCTTTGTTGAAGAAGTTGATTTTTGACTCTTAACACCCCTACCGCTTCAATGGGCTTCATTCACACTAGTGGTAGCATTTTGATAGTTGAATAGCGTAACAGCCAGTCGCAATAAAGCTATTTATATTGCTTAATTCTAGGGTAACGAGGTAACTACATTGTAATTAAGAAAAGGGCTGAAATGGTGTGCCCTTCCCTGAGTTTGTCGCCAATATGGCAGACCAGCGGAAAGCTCATCTAGCAACCCTAATGTTGTTTTTTTAACTACTTTTTAGAATGGTTGAATTGTTCCTAAAATACAACCATTTTATGAAAAATGTTAAATTAAAAATAATAAATATATATTGATTAAAGATTTTATTTTTTTTTCTTTATTCTAATTAAAATATTCTTACAACTAATAAGACCCTGCAATTTTATTTTTTATGCGAATACGAACAGGAAATATTTATTCTTTCACAATTTTTAACTGTCAGCATGCGCTTTAAAAAGTCATCTTTATTCTTACTTCAAAAGTCAGCTGCAATGGAATTCTTTTCAGTTCTAGTAATTCTTTTTGTGCTTTAACGGTTGGTTCCCTATTGATAATTCGTTATGTTGGCAATTGTGCAAGAAGAGATGTCGGGTAAATGGGATGGAAGAACTTGCAGAATGGATGAGGGGTGAGTGGAATACATATTTTTTACGAGTTGATGTAAAAAAAAGGGCTTGTTTGAAATTTTGTATGGAGAATGATTTGATTGCTTTTTACTCTGTTCTTTCTTTTCCTTTGATTGTGCACTGTTTCTGTTATACACGCAACCCTTATGTTCAATAGCCAAGCAACTAGATTTCCTCTCCCACTGCTAGCGAAGCAGTTAGAGGTGTTTTTTAAGTTAATAAAAATATTGCCCATGATTTTCTACAGATGCCGAAGGCGTCGCGTGCTCTAACTTTTGCTCTGCACCCAATAGATCGGAATTACCGGTTTGAAATAAAAACAATTTATCAGTAAAAAATATTATAATTATATTGCGGAAAGTGGTACTTTTCCTCAGATGTGTTTGTTTATTTTTTCCGCCATCTTTATTGACAACTTGGCATCCTTGTGGCAGCGAGGGGCACACTATACTTCATTTTTACCAAAAAAAGTTTTAATGGGCAAATATCTTATTTTCATTGAAAGATTTAATGCGGTACAGTACACTGCGTAACTCTAGTGAAATCGGATATCAAATTTTTCTCCTATCAACTTATGCCAAAATTTCGCCACTAGAGGACACTAATCCAATATCTTAGAGAAATTTTTTTTTATTTTGTTTTACAAAGTAATTGAAGCCAGATTTTATGATTTTCTTAAAAATAAATGCAACAGAGAATTTATTCTCAAAGTTTTTAACGATGGAATATTTCTATAATAACTCGAAATATAACATTAAAAAAAGTCATCAATTTCACCTACGATTAACATTTAAATGGTATTAAAAAAGACACACCTATCCTTTAATTACTCGGCATTCTCTAAATTTAACCCAGACGACGCAAACAATTCAACTCTTGCATATTATCTTCCCACGAAAATCACAATTGCTTTTTTCGTATTCATTATAAAACATCCATCCATGTCCCCTCCCCCTCCAAACAAAAACCTCTGCCCGAAAATTTTCCCAAGTACGTCTCATCTAATATATCACACACTCTACACCCCCTTATTAATGACTCGGTCTCAAATGAAAGATTAAAAAGCACAGCATATGAGCCCATGGGAGAGACCACAAGGGGTCAATATAATTTATATCTTAACAAGATCTCTTGTGGGCTCTAGTTCCGCGTTCTCCCACATTTATATAATGCGGAGATGGAGCTCCTCCTTAAAACGTATCAACTAACGAAACTGTTATTATTAAGAACCCTTCAGGTAAGCGGATACTGCTTTTCACACCGTTCATTAAGCCAAAGGAGGCGCTGAAAGCGACACATTTGGCTCATCATTAAAGGCGACCACTTGTTAAGTAATGTGATGGTAGACTTAAGGGATAGGCTTCAGGGTGTGGACTGATGAAAGAATATACGGGCTTTATAGGATAGGAGGGGCTGCTGGAACTAAGGTGGTTTAATTGCTGTTTTTGATGCCTGGCACGAGACAGTATTTAGAGTATTAAAAAACATGTCCGAAAGATATATGGGAGAAAGGCCTTGGCTTAATGCTTTCTTATTTTGATATTCACAAAGAAAGAAGATAATGATAAGTGGCGTGAAAATTTATTTTTACTGGATAGTTTTAATGACTGAATCTGTATAATATAAAGGTATCCGTTGTTAATAAGAAATATTTTGTTTCTTGAATACATTTCCCACAAATGCAACATATTCTGTTCCATAAGTTTTTGAATTACTTTTATGAGAAGGGTGAAATCAGAATACTAGTTTTAAGAAGAAAGTCGAAATCTAAAATTGCATTTTCTCCACAGAATGCATTTCAGTAAAAAATAAACATAATTCTGTAGTTTAAAATACCAGCTCTGAATACAATATACATATTAAGGGTATATTCATAGCAACAATTTCCGACAGTTTATTAGAAAATTACATGGATCAAATATGTTTAAATTGGAACTTAATTTCCTTTACATTATAAAAATTCATTTTCAAAAAAAAAGCCTACATTATTCTATATTCTGATATTTTAAAAAAATCGTTGATTTATAGTTCAATTACATATTATTAACTTGAACATATTTAACCTCTTGCACTCTCTCTAGTCATTCAAGACAATGGATTATTTATTTATTTATTTTTCACTTTTAATTGTTGAAAACGATTACAGAATTATATGCTGAAGTCCTGGCACAGAGATAGCTCGTCTTCTCCGTGATCTGTCCGTCCTGCGTTCGAGTCCCGGTTCGGGCATGGTTGTTGTTCTTCTGTTCTATCTGTGAAATGTGTGAATGCCCCCACCCACCTGTAAAAAGGGGCTGTGCAAGAGAACGTGATGCATGATTAACAAAGACATACTTTTGGCCTTAGAAGTCGCTTCTTAAATCAAGAGATACGGATTAGACTTAAACCTCTGACTACCTCTGCGAGCTTATCCATGGCAAGTATTATAAGAACACGACAGAATTATAAAAAGTTGTAGATACATTTTTTCAAAGAAATTCGACTTAAAGCTATCGTATTTATTTGCCAGAGTGATAAACAAATCTTTGTGTAAAGTGAAAAGTTTTGCATCGAATTTTGTTTCCGAGTGCTAAGGTTTTTTTAAAATTATATTCGCGTGGAATTTCTGTATAACTCAAAGATAATTTTCCAGTTAGAGAAGCAATTCAATATTGATCTTAAAACAAATAACTGTACAAAAGACTTGAAAAAGTACATGTTTTTCACTTGATTGAAAACAGTAGAAAGTTATAAGCGTGGTAAATCAAACAGCTTCAGATTGTTTCAAACTGCGGATCTGTAGATATTGCACTGTAAGTTATTAGCTGGATAACGTATTGAGGTAAGCTGTCTCAGGAAAATGTATATATAGCCATATTTTATGATCTAGAAATCATAATAAAATAATAACTGATTTCTAGTTGTTTAGTATCGTCGTTTAAAAGGTCTTTAAATAATGTATTATTTTTATGGGTCCAAACAGTAACTTAGAAACAGAAACATGCCGAGGGAAATGCTCGCAAATATTTAATCGTGTCGAACAACACAACAATAATGCATTTAATATGATAAGAGTGGTTTACAAGTCTTTTTCTATTGTTCAGATCAAATCGTTAGCTTCAGATCATTTCAAAAGGAAGATCTGTAGAAATGATCATTTCTAATATCATGAACAAAGAAAAGGCCAGTTTTTATGTATTCAAAGTTTAATTTTTTAAACAAAGGCGTTTTTAAGCGTTTACTGACTGCATCTTGTAATCCGGATTTGTCAGTAAACTGCTAATCATTTCTCAAAGACTCAACTTTAATGGGAAGTAAAAGCTGATTTCTTCAGCAATACAACAGTTACAGCTTATTGTCGTAGTCCGTGTGCCTTTCGAAATAGTAAATAGAAAAGGTAACTGCATTCCTCCAGCCACCATCTGGAATTTCAATAATTATAGATTTTTCTATCACAAATCAAAAGTATATCATATTTCCTTCGTAACTTCCATAAAGTTCATCACTAAAAATTATTTTCTTTCAAAATGTTAAGGACAATATTTTCTAAAAGGTTTTTTTCCCTCACATTCCTGGGATCAGTCAAATTAAAAACGGAAAATTCAATATTTGGCAACAAAAAAGAATTTGAGCGAATTTATTAAAAAAATCAAATGGCTGTTACAACGTTCAAAATTGATTTGTAGGCCAAGAAAAGTATCATGCGAAAAGCTTGATTGAAACTGAATACATACACCCTCTTCATTTGCGGTTTCCACTCCCATCTTCATGGCTACATGTTTGTGTAATGGTTTATTCAGAATCCAGAGATTTCTTGAAGAATATAAATAAACATTTCTTAATATATTTTTTTGCCACTTGGTAGTTAATTTTTTTTTAAATGATTTTAAAATTATTCGAACCTCTTATCCGAAACATCGTTCCAAAGTAATGTCTTAGGCTGATTAGCTTGCCTTTAGACTGTTTTCAAAAATTTATTCTGTATTATAGTAACAATAGTATGCATACAAAAATGTATTTAATTTTTATGGAATGTGGGAATAAATAAAGATAATTTAATTTTTCTTTTAATAACTGAATTCTCTTAAATTTTCGCTTGTCTTTAAGTTGTTATGAAAATTTGCACTTAATTATAGCAACAAGAGTATGCATACGAAAAATTATTTAATTTTGATACAATATGGGAATAAATAAAGATAATTAATTTTTCATTTAATAATTCTCTTAATTTTTTTTCTTGTCCTTAAATTCTTTTTAAAAATTTACTCTTTATTGTAACAACAATGGCATGCAATCAAAAATTTATTTAGTTTTGAACCGATTGTGAATAAATGAATTTAGTTTTTCCTTTAACTTAATCTTTTTAAATTGTTGCTTGTCTTAAAAAAGCTTTTTAAAATTTACTTTTGATTATAGCAGCAATAGTAGGCATACAAAAATTTGATTTTTGATGCAACTGTGAATAAATAAGGACATTTAAATTTTTCTTTTAATAACTTAATTTTATTTAAATTTATTTTTAATTTATATAGTTAAAAATAAATGTAAAGAAATTTTATAAAATGAACATGAAAGTTCCTCCAAATTTCTATTAAAATTAGAGAAAAAGTTATTTATAAGTAAAGTTGCCACCTCTTAAACATTTTATAAAAGATTGGTTTCGAGGTTTTTTTTTTTTTTTTTTTTTTTTTTTTGAGAAAATATGTTTTTAGGTTATTAACTGAAAACATGAAAAATCAACTTTTTATTTGAATTCTAATTAAAATACAAAGTTAAAGGCGATAATTAAGTTTGGAGATAGCAGTACATCTCTAATGACTACTTATTACTCAAGAGAAAAGTACAGC
>JAOUZG010020001.1:1970651-1988913 GCA_026289955.1 Argiope argentata
ACAGCCAAATTTAGTAATATGGATCCGAATGATCTGTCAAGTAGAGCATTTTAAATATTTTTTTATTATTCATGTCTCGTGGCTGAACTTATACATAATTCAGCCTATAAACATTATTAAATTAAGAATTGTCCCCTATTTCCAAGCAGTAAAATTAAATGAGAAAAATGAAAGTAAACTACTTCACGAGAAAAATAACTCAAATTTCAATCAGATGACCACATTTTGCCTTAATGCATGCCTCAAATAATGTCAGAAATTGTATAATAGTTTAATATTGAGGTATATACGATATATATTTCATATAAGATATATATTATCTGAAACAGCACGTGTAATATATATATACATCTAAGTACATGTATATATATTTTAATACATTAAAATACAATAGTATAATCTATATATAGGACAAAAAATATAAAAGACATAATAGATATACAAACATTGTATAAAAGCAAATAATTTACACATGCGCGCACACATGCACTTTTTTTGTATTTTTTTATACAAATATATGTAAATATAATTTTGTAGATGCTTAGTATAAAAGGAGAAAGTTCAAAAATTTAACTTCCAATTAACTTATCATAGGAGTCATAATTTATACAAGAAAGAGCAATTATAAAATGACATCGCATCGCATATAAAGCGAAGAGACATAAATTTCCCCCTTCAGTTATTTTGCTAAGAGATTAAGGTAGATATTTTTTCAACGCTTGTAAACTTAGGCAATGGAATCTTGGAAAGTTATGCGCAAGTCTTATGGACTTTTTATCCTCTTGCTAAGAGCTTGAGAAAATGCATAAGCCATCAATTTTCTATTTGTTCGTTTAAATAATTAAAGAATAAAATAAAATTGGTTCATGAAATAAGATACCACTTTAGAATGAAATCTACATAGGCATAGAACATTAAGATAAAAATTCGGAAGTCAATTAAAATTTGAATTATATTTTAAAATATCATCACATATACGTATCAATAAATACAAACCCCCCCCTCTGTTATAACAATAATTATCACAGTGATATATGATTAATCTTATTATACGATTAATGACATTTACCATGTCATAATTCTCTGTCTCTGTCTCTGTCTGTCTCTCTCTCTCTCTCTCTCTCTCTCTCACACACACACACACACGGCATACAAAGCCGGTGGTGCCCTGGCATAAAAAGCAGCACGTCTTTTTCATGTTCGATTCCCAGTTCGGGCATAGATTTTCTTCTGTGTGAAGTGTGTTAATCCCCCCCATAAAAAGGGGTTGGGCAAGCGAATGTGACACATGGAATATCTAAGTCGTACTTTTGAACCTGGTTAGCGCTACTAAAAAAGCAAGAGACGCTCATTCGGCTTAAATCGTTGACTCATCTGCCAGTGTGCTTGTAAAAGGCTATGTTTAACAACATACATATAAAAATAAAAATAAACCGTGATTCACAAACGCAAAAAAGTCAATTAATAATAAATGTAATAAAGTAAATATGTATTTGTATGTTTGTATGTGTGTGTAGAAAGAGAGAAGGAAATTATTTTGAGATCAGCTACAACTAATTCCTTCAGTTCAGAGTAATTCCTGACTGTTTACTGTTTTACCATTTGAATAGAGATAGTATTTGCATTTCAATGAGGATATAACTATAAACCGTAAGAAAAAAGTTTCCTATTTAAGTTCAAAATTCAAAACATAAGTCCTTGGTTTGGAATTGGAATTTTTTCTGACGTTTATACGACAGTGTAAATAGAATGAAATTTAAATAAAAGCAGGGAATAAATTTTGTGAGGCAATCTAATATGTAATATTTATTTTGACTGTACATAGGAATTTATAAAAAATTAAAGGAACAAAAATGTACTAAGTCTTGCAAATTAGAATATAATAAGTAGAAGTATAGAAATAAGAGGCCACAACTTTTAGCTAGGCAATATGTGTTTTCGTATATATGTGCTATACTAAATTTAAATACATACATTTTAGAAATTGATGATGTTTGTTAATGATAAAAATATTTAAATATATATTCATTAACAAGGTATTTAAAAAATAATCAAAATAAAAATTCCATATTTTAAATTCTTACAATTAAAATTCATGTCAAACAGCGCCTAGATATCTTTTCATTTTCATGACTAACATTTAGTTATTGACAAATTTGTTTAACTAGTTATGCTTTTATTTAGATTAAGTTACCCGACCATCATTTTTTCACGTCAACAAAACATATTACATTTTTGAATTAATGTTAATCATGTTAATCGCTACAAAAATCTCATAAAATTAAACCCCGAATTAATCAAATTTATCTCCGCGCCAGCTGACAAGCGTGGAAGATTGCTTTCATTTTCAATTACTAGTCATTTAGATTACGCTTATTAAAAAAAAATTCCATCACTGGTAGCGGAGAAATCTGCATTTACATTTAGACTCTTCTAAATATAAACCAGAAACGCTACAGCACCCGAGTCCGTCGTTAATCAAATCCAACATCGTCAGACAAAAACAAATATCTTAAAATATCAACACATCCAGAAGGGAGCAGAAAAGAAATGGATCAAGAAAGACTGAGCGGAGGAAAAAAAACTGCTGAAACTGAAATGGAATGAAATGAAATGAAACGATCCCATGATATGAGGACCAAAGTAATCTCAAACCTACACACTCGTTGTTTCATTAATCAGGGTCGGTACTTTTTGATTAATGCGTTCAACTGACAACTCATTTCCTTCTCTGAAACACCCAGAGATGTCTGATTGGAAACGGATTCGTCCCCAGAATTCCACTTTGCCGGAATCGTTCTCGTTTTTTTTTTGCCGGGGGGGGGGGGGGGCTCATTTTCGCCTTTTCGTCTAAGTTTGCTTATTTATTTATTTATTTATTTATCTGATTTGCCACGATGGGAACTTGTGCATCGATTGGAAGAAATGGCGTTCTGTGATTGAAATGCTCTGTCTAGATGCCTGTGAGAGGACTTTGCTTTAGGTCTTTGTCAGCCAGGCAATAAAATATCAGTATGCTGGGTTTTTTTAATGGATTTTTTACAAATTCATTTAAATGCTACATTTCCCTCTTTATTGCGTCAGGCTTTTCGATAGTTTCTAACCCATTCTGAATTACCGGCTTCCTGGCATAGGTGTATCACGTCTTCCCCATGATCCGGGCATCCCGGGTTCGAGTCCCGGTTCGGCCATGGTTGTTCTTCTGTGTTCCATCGATAAGGTATGTGAATGTGCCCCCTAGTAAAAAGGGGTTGTGCAAGCGAATGTGATGATTGATTACCAAAAGTCGTTCTCTTGGCTCTAGTTGGCGCTGCTACAAAACAAGAGACGCTCATTATGTTTAAATCGCTAACTATCTCAGCGAGCTTGTCCATGGCAAGTGCCATAAGAAACAACAACAGCGACCACAACTACCATTCTGAATTTCAGAAATAAGGTTTAAGCTTTAGATCCTGAGGATTCCAGGCTCGAAACCCAATCTCCACCCCTCCCCCCAAAAAAACACCCTGTTCACATTAAATCCGATAGAGACCAATGTATTCCAGCTATAGAGATTCAAAAGCTTGGAGAGTTATATGCCAACGCAGTTATCATCTTCAGCATTGTTCAAATTACTTTTCACAAAAGACGTGTCCTATTGCTTCACAACAAAATATAACAATATTCAAAGATAAAGACTCTTTCAACGCATCGATCTTTCTGACATGATTTAATTAATAATAATTTTGGATAAATGTTATAAGGATTAATGAGTAGTTATATATACTACTATTGTAGAAACCCTTATTTGATTTTTCTGAAATAAAATCCAACCGTTGCCTTCAAATTTCCATATCATATCAACTTGAGAAGTTTGGTGACAAAAAAATATAGTCCAAAATAAACACATATACGCAAAATATCATCTATGAAGTAGAACCCCGAAGATCAGATCTTCTAGAAGAGCAACCGATATTTTGTTACAACGCTTTTCAAATGCTACATATAGTTATCTAGCTATTTGTTCAATTTTTAAATCCCTTAATAATTGCAATCTATGCAAAGACTATTTATAATATAACTGTTTGCAATAGCATTTCACAGAAAATATTATGAAGTCGAAATCCATAAAAGAACATTCAGATAATAAATACTCACCTAAATAGTCTTTTGGTCCTAATTTCTAGGAATAATCAAAACTTTATTGCTTTCAAATCACAATCATAACTTCTAAAATAAAACTTATTAACTTTTGCAATTTCCATTTTTCTTTTTTTAAACGAAAAATAGAAAAAATTTCATCATTGATAATCCTACAACCATTTTAGATTAATTTCAGTTACTGAAACAAGGAAAAGGAATTCTAGATTAAAAACTAAGATTACTCTTTTTTAAAAAATCCCAAGAAACACATTTATCAATAATTTAAATCCTCTATTTGGTTGTTAGATCCCAGCGGATAGACTAACATAAATAATCTGCCAGTTAATACGCCGGCGTTTTACACCTCACCCTTTCAACAAAGCAAGAAAAAGTAGACACGTACATCTATATATCTGCTCCGGAATTGATAGAATATAGAATCGTGACATATATCTATGAATCACACCGTACGTATCAGCACGAAGAAGAATAGCACGAGTGGTGGGGAAAAAAATCTAGAACAAAGTGGAATCCCCCGTTGTAATCTATATCCGCTGAATGGAGTGGGGAGTCAACCCGCTAAATCAAGTATCACCGATTGGTAGAACCGCCTTTCTAGTTTCAGAAGTAAGAAATAGTAGACATATATTTTCTTGATTTATTGGGAAAAGAATTGGCGAAGTGATTTTTTTTTGGTGCTCGGGAATTCTGGGATCGAGGTGAGCTTGGAATTTACTCGATCAATGTCTTTTGCGGGAAAAGAATATAAGCTACCGTTCTTTCAAAAATACTCTGACGCCATAGATTGGTGTTGAGCTCAGAATTTCTCTCCTTCTTTCTTTTTTTTTTACTTTGAAAAAAGAGATAACTGCAATTATAAGAAATAATTTCAAAATGAAAGAAAGAAATCCAAAAATAAAACCTACCCGAATAACATTCGAGTAAAGGTAGCAAAGTAGCAATCTAATATTTTCATGCAGTGTTATCAGTAATTATACATATAATACAGTAAATATACGGTATTGTACAGAATGTAAAAACACTGTTTATGTAGTTTTTAAAATTAATACATTATCCAAAAGGATTTGAGAAACAAAAAATAAACCGGTAACAAAATCTATCCGAATAAAATTCGAATGCAGATTACGAAGTAGCAATCCAATATGTGCATGCAGTGGTATCAATATAATTATACAGAACTGTGCAAATATACAGAATATAAAAACAATGTTTATATATTCTTAAAATTCATACATTATCCTAGAGGATTTTATATATGAAAAATAATCAGCAAATAAAACCTACCTAAATAAAATTCGAGTAAAGATAGCGAAATAACATTTTAATTTGTTCATGTAGTAGTATTAATGTAATTATACAGAATTGTGAAATTATACAGAATATAAAAAACTGTTTGTGTAGTTTCAAAGTTAAAACATTATCCAAAATGATTTAAGAAGGAAAAAATAATCTGCAAACGAAACCTATCAGAATAAAATTCGAATAAAGATAGTGAAGTAACAATCTAATATATCAGTGTAATTTCACATAAATGTTCACTTATACAGAATGTAAAAACATTGTTTATGTAGTTTCAAAATTAATACATTATCCAAAATGACTCCAGGAAAAAAAAGTAATCTGTAAATAAAACCTACCCGAATAAAATTCGTATAGAGATAGCGAAATAGCATTCTAATTTGTTCATGCTGTAGTATTAATGTAATTATACAGAACTGTGAAATTATACAGAATGCAAAAACATTGTTTATATAGTTTTAAGTTTATACATTATCCGAAATAATTTGAGAAAGAAAATAAAATCTACCTGAATAAAATTCGAGTAAAGATAGCAAAATAACCAACTGATGTATTCAAATAGTGATATTAATATAATTATATAGTAAGTTAAAAATATTGTTTATGCAGTTATAAAATGAATACATTGTAAGCAAATATTTTTAACTAAGAATCAATCATTATATTATTCAATAAACCTGATATTTGATTACCAAAAATTCTGAATCCAGCTCATCTAGATAGCTGTAATTCGATTGTATTAGTTTCTATTCATCGATGTTAGTTAAAATTATCCCATACAAGCTCCATTTTTTGATAAATGTTGCAGACTGAATGTCTAGTCAAATGTCTGACTAGTTTACATTAACTAGTTAGAACAATGAACTAGACAATATTAACGATCTTACTAAATGTATTCCATAACCTCAATTTTGATAGAAGTGTATTTTTATTATTGTTCGGGTTTATTTTTTTCTGAATTGATAATTTAATATTTTAACACGTTCTCTACAATGAATCAATCTTGTACAATACGGACCAGTTATCTAATAAGATATTTATTTCTTTACTTATAAGATAACTAAGATATTTATTTTTATTGTGTGTGAATCACCGGTGATTGTTTTAAAAAAGGAGATATAAACTAAGCATAAATAAGTTCTACTTGCATCAGACTCTAAATTAAGACTCAGATTTGGATGGTAAGGTCGGTTGATAGAATACCAATTTTAAATCATTAAGAGTTTATTCTCTTAGATTGTTTCTCCCTTATATTTTTTATTTTTATATTTTAATGATATATTTAAGGTTTCTCTAGGCTTTCACCTTTTAATATCATATAAAACATCTGGAAACTAATCACTCAATAAATTTTCAGATATAAAATCATTCAGCATTTCTTTGGGATAATTCAGGTTTCAAACATTCAGGAACATGAATAATAATCTAAAATTATTATTCAGTGAAGAGAAAATTATTTGAGTTATTGATTTCTCTTTTATTTTTTATCAGTTCTTAAATCCTATTTTCATAATTAAATTGGCGGGGGGGTATTTTCAAAACTTTTTAGCATACTCTGTAATAAATGCATTCATGTATTATTAACTGTATGCATTTGGCGAATAATTGCTACAAAAGAGCATATTAGCATGAAATTTTTGGCGATATTTTTGGACGATTAATCTCTTAGATTGTGTTAAAGTGCTAGTATTCAAAAATTTATATTATGTAAAAAATTTTTACTCATTAAACCCAAAATTTGACACGGAAGTCAATTATGGACCCAAAATCAAGAACGAAATTTCATATATTTAATTGCATTTTTGCATTTTTGAGTCGCTGCTTTTATACTTATTTTTAACTCATCAGCTGACTCCAACAGATATTCTTAGCAGACTTGAAAGGATGCAGTTATTTGCAATATTTAATCTATAAAATCTTTTTTCAGTTACCTTGAATATATGCAATCGATATTTGCAAAGGCACAAAAATAAAAAATAAAAAACCTAAATTTGTTCGTAATGCCACAAATATTTTATTCGGCATTTTTATAATGCAACCACTAATATTTTTCCCCTTTGATTTGCTTGTTGATACTTTATAACTATTTTGTTTCGAAGAACTTTTGCAGTTTACACTGGTTTTAGATTATTGATGGGCATTCGAATTTTGATAATTAAGATTATACTAATTGAATGTTTTATTAATTATATAAATTCAGATATTGCTATTATATATTCCTTAAAAATTGATAATGAGTGATTTGTGGAAGAATTTTGGTATGAAACTTTTGATAAATTTTTTACCCAAAATATCTGAGAAAACTCATCTTTTTATACTTTATATAGAATAGATCACATGATAGATTAATACTAATTGCCTCAAGCAATAAAACTATTGTTCCGTCGTACCATCTTTGGATTTATAAAAATTAGGGTTTTTTTATGTATTTTTCTATAAAAAATATATAAAAATTTGAAATTGCATCAATTTACCGTTAAATGTATTTAAGGGTTTTTAATTTACTGTAAAATTACTCTCAATTTAGTTCAGACTCAAACTATCAATTATAAAGTATTCTTTAATGAAGAATCTTTCAATTAAACTTTCCCTGTATGACTGGCGATCTAACCGTTAATTTCGATGGAAACATATATCAAATATTGCTCATTAATTCTATTAGTATCCATTTTCTCCATATTAAAAAAATCCAGTGATTTAGGGATTTTTGCAAGCCCGAAAAGCGAAATTACATTGAAATTGACTTTTACATGAACGTAAGATCATGTACCAGATTTGATTAATTCCTGTTATTGCTATTTTATTACATTTTTATGCATTAGAAAGAACCGAAACGTGGACAGTCAATCCTTTCACAACGTAATGCACTTCAGGAAACCATATGCAGCAAACAACAAACCCTGTCGATACTGCTACATTCAGTGGTGGTAGGGTGGTCGGATGCTTGCAAGAACAAGTCAATCCTTTCACAGATTTAACTCAAAATTTGAGAACACTCTATATTTTAAATGTGGGATTATTTTAGATGTGGGATGGGAAAATTAAGATCCTGGGTTTCTTAAATTTAGTATTCACTTATACTTGGACAACTGGATTGACAAACTTCTGGATGGTTTTGTTTCAAATGTGACAGAAATGTACATACATAACAAAGTCTTTATATCAAATTTCACCGGCCTGGTTCAAGGCATTTTTGAAACAGACGATGTTCATGTTCTACGATGGTTTGAATGAAAGACTGGAAAAATGTCAAAAATCTGATTTTCGAACTCAGAGAGCTCTGAAAAGTGAATATTCCTCAAAATCTCGAATTTGAATTTATAGACTACCAGCCGCCTATGGTGACCAGTCGTTTTATCAGTATTAATGTTGGGTAAAAGGTTCAATTAATATTTGATATAACTTAGTCTCATAATAGACTTTTCTGCGAAATATTTTTAATATTCAAATTTTGAAAATCATATAATTCATTTATGCAGTGTTGTGATTAATGGCACTTGCCGTGGACAAGCCTCCGCTGATGCAGATTTTAAGCCCAAGAAATACGTCTCTTTGTTTTACAAATAGCGCCATCTAGAGCCAAGAGTACGACTTAGCTACACACACGTCACAACCCTTTTTAGGGGGCGAACTACATTTATGCAAATTCATTCATACATCACAGATCGTAGTTTAGACCTGGCACAGAGAACAATCACCTCTGCCCCAGTGGCCCCAGTGGTATTACTCTCGACATGGAGGACTTTGCGACCACGAACAGATTTAACGAGCGCCAGTCGCCATACACTCAGGGAATCTTTTGGCCGGTGAGTTTCGAACTCGTAACCTAAGGAGTACGAGTCCAACGCTCTACCAACCAGGCTCCATTTACTCAGTTATGTAGCTTTAAATAGTTCTGATCTTTGTTCTACAAGTCTCTCTCTAATTTCCAATCAGGACCTGTAAAATTCAATTTTAAATTAAAGTAAAAAAGATGAAACTGCAGTTAATATAGAGACTTTTCTACTAAATTCAAGCATTTTTTTAAATAATATTAGGAGTATCTTGTAGGTGTTAAATCATTTTTGCTTTGAATAAAACCGTTTCATCTAATTAGTAATATTGATATTGGAAAAGATCATAGAAAACGTTTATTGCATTTACTTTTCGAAAAACATCATAATTCATACTTATTTCATTTCATAAATACATTTGCTAAAAATTACACTTTCCAAGATTTAACTCTCAGTAAGATGTAACTTTTACTTGAATTTGAGTTTTTATCAATGTGGTGTCAATACACTGATGAATGATAATTTTTTCCCATGGATGCGAAACGTGCTCGCGCAGATTAATTTTATTTTTATTTTATGGGGAATGAATTGTTTAAAATATTTTTAAATATTATTTAAAAATTCAATAAATGTAGAATTTTATTTTGTAGGTAAAAATATTGGTATGATTGGTGATAATATTTTCAGAAGTTATTGCGGAACAATTCTAAGATTTCACTTAATTTTTAATTAATAAAAATTCTAATTAAAAATTGCTTCGGTGTGCATCTTTTTGACCTTCAAGATATGTGTGTGCCAAATTTGGCAGGTGTAAGTCAAATGGTTTGGTCTGTTGAGCGCCACGCATGCACACGCACGCACAGACACACACACACACACACATACACACACACATTGAGCTTCATTATAAGTATTGATAACAATAATGTCTCTTTATCTACTTCGTACATGAGAAAGCAATAACAAAATGCTTCTCATTTGTGTCGTGTATATCAATATTTTGTACCATAGAGGCATTGATTTCAAGAAACACAGGAACATAGGTAGCGTTGTCAAATTGAAATTATTAACAAAAAAATTCGTTACATTTTTGGAAAAAAGAATGTTGTTGCATTATAAGTTATTTGCTATATAAAGTATTGAAGTAATCTAAATTTTGTTTCTGGAAACGTACATATAGCCATCGTTTATGATCTAGAAATGGTAGTTCATAAAATAATAGCTGATTTCCAGTTTCTTAAGATCGTCAAGTTAAAAAAGTCTTTAAAAAGGCGTTATTTTGAAGGAATCAAACAGTAATTTAGAAACAATAACGATGTAGAAAATACTCTCAAATATTCAATCATTTAGGACAACAACAATGGTGCATTTAGTATGACTAGAGCTGTTTACTTCTTTTTTTATTGTTTAGAAACCGTTTGTGTTTGTATAAAAATCTACTGCACCAACTGACGTGACATACATAAATTAAGCTTTAGAAGCTAAATTTGAAAACTCGTAATCATTTTTTTGGGAGGGGGGATCTGTAATAATTGAAGACTTCTGACTGTAAGGTCAAAAGAAGCAAATATTATGAAGCACAATTTTTGGCATGAATCAGATTTTCATAACTCAAAAAAATGAGGCTATAATAATAGCAAAATTCCAAAAATAATTAAACAAAAATATTGAAAATAAATGAAATTAACTAAAATATTTTTAGGGAAGAAAGTCATTATTTTTTGGAGGAATATTATTTTAAAACTGGTTGACAAGCTCTTTAAATTGTGGTTGTTTTTATTTGGTTTTTTTATTTAGCATTTTTAATCTTTTACACTCCCCATATTTAATGTTCACTTTTCCTACTTTTTGAATGTGTTTTTTTTTATATACTTGAGTTTAGTAACTTTTATGATTTGTTTTCATTCTTGATTTTCTTATTTTTAGTTACGTCGACTTTTTTCATGTTTATTTTTTTTCTTTTTCGAAACCCTGATTGTTTGAGTCAACAGAGGTAAATTTATGATGATAGTATTCACAGAAAAACATTTCCTTCCCCAAAGTGAACCTTAATAATGTTTTCATACCAGATTAAATTGTTCTTTTTTATTCATATTTGTTTATTTACTATAATCTTTATACTTTGAATAACATGTCCTCACGATAATGACTTACTTGAAAGCTAATAATAGCATTTTCACTTAACTTAATTTTTAAAATAAATTCCAGTATATTTGAAAATTCAAAAAATTTTCATTTTACAATTATAAGTATGTCTTATTCCTAATATATCTGAAAATATACTTTTTATAAAAATAATTAATGATTGCTACAACTTCTTAAAAAATTATTAATTAATATAATTTAGTTTTATTTTTTTTAAAAAAATTGGTGTTAATCGTCATTACAAACAAAGAAAATTACCTAATCTATTTTTTTTTAATTTTGCGTTTTTGTTAATTATCTTAGCACAAATTATAGTTTTTATGAACTTAAAATGAAGAAAATAATTAATTTTCACTTTGATAATTGTTAATGAGAAACTAACAATGATTTTAAACAAAAAAACATAATTATTACACACTTTTAATTAATGATAAAAGTGTCAAATTCATGCGATTTAGAACGATTAGAGAGTATTTAATTGCTTCCACGCGCTGTTTTTTCCCCTCATTAAATGTTTCTAAGATTAATATCAGCTATTTGCTGAAATTACCAAACAATGAATGTAAGTTAAGTGCAAAAAGACATGCAAAAAATATGCTCGAGAATCAGATAACAATTAAATGATAAAGAATGCAAGAAAACAAAGTTGCGCAGATTAGGGGACCATTAAAATCATAATTCCTTTAACATTTGGAGTATCTGAAAATCATTAGAGGTTCCTTTTTTTTTTGTTCAATTTCATCTTTGACTCATTATACAAACAAAAAATTAAAAATGAACCCAGCCTGTAATTTTTTTCTTGTCCTTTTTCTTCTCGTTAATATCAAGCAAAAACAGAAAAAAAATATATTTTTCCTGCTCATAATAATAACAACGATGAGTGTTCGAATTGAGTAAGCATGAGAAAGAAAGAAAAAAATGGCGATCTAAATGCAATTTTGAAATTTTCCACGGCTTAATTACGAAAGAAAATACAGACGATTTTGTGAGCGAACACACACACATACTTCTTTGAATAAAATCGTCTGCAGCAAAAAGAAATGCGAAAAGCAGACAAGAAAATGTAATTATTGGTAAAATGATTTTCCCCTGTTGCCACACAACCGTCAGAATTCCGTCGTCATTAACGTCCGCATGAAAACCTCGTGGAATATTCTTTTCTCATCATCTTCGGGCGTTCATCATAATCGTAATCGTTATGTACCTTTCTTCTGATTGAAATAAAAGAAAAGCGCACTCGAATACAATGAAGAGAGAACTCTTTTCGACTACGTCCAACAACTAAGTTTTCTTTCAATTCAAAAATCGCGAAAGATTAGCTGTTCGTTTTTTCACCCCGTTCTTTTTTTGTTTTCTTCTTCTTTTTTATTCGATCTCCATTTCCCATTTCTCTTCACTTCGGCAGATGTGCATATTCGTCTGATTAGTTTTTAATGGTCGAACGGATATGAATTAGCGTGATGAGACTAGGGTATAAATCTTTCCTATAAAGTGCAGGCTGCCCGAGTTGGTAAATAGGAAAAACTTCAGAGGTGTTATCTTGTTTTTGAGTAATTTTCTTTCTTCGAATGCAATTTTATCGGAAACCGATCTATTAAGGGTAATTACCATTGTGGGTTATGTCCAAGTTTTTTTTTCTTTACTGTAAAGTTTTTCTTCATTTTTCCCCCCAGCAGAAATGATAACCCAATTCGTAGAACGGAAAGCAAAATGAAACTCATTAACTGATATTGGCAATTATGGACATGACAGATCAAAGCGATTTAAAAAAATCTATATATATAATAAATATAATCGGTATAATGGCGATTATAGAATACATTAGCAGATATCAAAATATTTATAACTTGTTATCTATTAACTTTTATTTTTATTATCCATTGTTTTCACTTCATTCACTGTAAAAAGATAATCTAATGGAATCAATTTATATATAAAAAAATTACATAAAATTAGGTCATATGGGAACCATGAATAATCGGCAAAACGATAGAAAAGCACGTAAATAAACATGAAAATGTTTTTAAAATTTCTTTTATTTACAGCTAAGGTTATACAATTATGGTTTACTAAATAGTAGATTTTTGTACTTACATGTTAGCGTACTTTTTCAAAAAGAGTCAATTATGTCAGTTTGTTTCTTTGGTGTAAAAATTCTTTTCTTTATGTAAAAATTCTTTTCTTTATTCTATATTTTATATATCTATTTTTCTCTGCGATTATGCGATTTTCAAAGATAAGTCAGAGAAATTAAATATTCTTATGGTTTTCTGTAATTAATTCTTCTGTTATTTATTTATTATTTTTTGCCCACTAACAAAAAGTAAGTTCTACCCAAACGTAATTTTTTTAATTACAAAAAAATAAAATGTTCTGAAAATGGTAAAATGTATGGGTCTAAATAAAGGGTAAATGTATGGGTTTAGTTCTTTTATTTTCTAGGCTGAAACTACTTAATCATTGAAATTCTCTATACAGCTTTTCATAAAATATGTATAATATGATTATTTCTATAATTTTTTAAAATTATATCCATATACTTTACTGAAGCAGTACGAGGGCTATTTTGTAAGAGCATCTTGTAATTCTGACTATGATATTTACCCCTTTGCAGTCCGATGTCGAATGTGACTCACCATTCAAGACTGTGCATCATTTTGACGTTTTATTAATTTATCTTTCAAATTTAATGGCTAAAAACACCTACATAATTGTTAAGAAATGTAGATTCATTTTTGAAAGAAATTCGACTTAAATGAATTATATATATTTATTTTTCATAGCAATAAACAAATATTTGTATCAGGTGAATAATTTTGCATCTAATTTTTTTTCGGACTGCAAAGGGTTAATGAAGACAACACTTAAACAAATCCTTCCTTATCCAAACTGCCATGCCACATCAGGTGAAGAATATTTTATACGATTGATTTAACAGGATTATATCCACTTACATGGCTATTTTTCTGTAATCAGGATCTCGGTTACTAATGTCGATTTTGTGTCACTAAGTCAATACGACTTAATTATTATGTTGAAACAATCGGACAGTAACTTCAAAATAGTTTGCATTTTCTTTTTCAGTCTCTTGGCGTAATTTTTTGTAGCCCAAGGAATAAAATCTAAAGATTATAAAAACATTGGCAAAATGATGTAATGAAACAAACCATTGCAGCAATTCTCTGTACGAAAAGATAAAAGATCTTTATAAATTGACAAAATATAATAACATATTCATATATATATATTCAAATATAAATAGAAATACTATTTTTAAAGTCTCTATCTAATAAATCTGAATAAACTTATTTTAGTAAATTGAGAGCTATGCGACTATGATAATGATTGGCACAATACGATATTTTTGGATAAAGTTAAACCCAAAACTTTAACATGCATTTGTTAAAACTTTAAAATGTTTTCGTACTTTTTTTCGTTATTCATGTTTATTAGATATTCGAAAATTAAATAATTTTAATAGCTCGGTTAAGATGCATTGATGTAACAGATTAAAATTTCTTAGTAAAATTTAAAACCAAGAGAGCCTTTTTCAGTAAAAGTAAAAGAAAGAAAAAAAAACTCCGTTTCAGGCAGGATTTCCAAGAATTAGTCCTAAATTGCAATAATTTTACTCACTCAAAGAAAGATTACAGCCACATTCATCTATTCTTATATAAATCAAGTAATAAAAAATAAATTTTTTATAGACAATTCCTACTTAGATAAAAAAAAGAAAGTTTTTATTTTAGATACTTTTTATTAATTAATAACAATTAATAGAAATAATTTATCAAAAAATTATTGATTTTCGCAAGAACTGAATTCCTGAATTCACATTCTTCACCTTCTCGTGAAAAACACTGAAATTCTTGCATTTTACCGATTGAGCTACTGCCCGTCGATTTCAGTTTTCATATACAGACTGCTGAAATTCTATTTAAAGCATTAAAAATTAATTAAATTTAATTAATGAATTAATATATGAAAAAACTGTATTAACATTAAGTGTCATGCATTACAAGTTTTAAAAATATATATATGAATTTGAGTGGATGAATAAAAAGTATTTCATTAACGATTAAAAATTCGAACAAGATACATAATTATTTATATAGGGTGAGTGTGAACTAACTGTAGGAATAGAAAAAAATTATAAAAGACATTTAAATACTTTAAAATGGATTTGTGTTTAAATTTAGTTTTTCGTTTCCTGATAAAGATAAAATTAAATATTCTATTGCGGTCCATTTTTCTATATGCTTAATACTGCTGGAATTACATATGTGTTTCATAAAGCAGAATTACATTATTCTGGGTATATACACACACTGATGGATAAAGAGAGTTTGATTAAGTAAATAATAATAACGCATTTAAATGAATGATTCATTCCACAAAATCTTATTGTTATAAAAAAGAGAGGGAAATTTTTCAATCGCCAAATGAAAAACTGGAGAGCATGTAGTATCTATTAAAACATGACTTACATCATGAATTTTTCTATTGACAAAATTTCACAAATTAGCTTAACAGGTATGTACGTGAAACAATAATTACTTAAGTATCGATTTGAAATTCAGGGTGGTGCCAACACTTTGTCTGATAGTAGAATACTGCATTAGAAAAACTGCGAATTATGCCAAATCTTCGTATTTTCAACCTTTATTCTATTCTTCGGCGTAGTTTCATAAATCAAAGAGTAGTTTTCAAGACATTTTTATGCATACTTACTATTAACCCCTTCTCGTACCAATTTGTTTTACTTAGATTGATAGTTTAATTAGATGACACATACTATCTTAGACATATATTGTTATTATCATGATATGGTTTTTGGTGGAAGTTTTTTGACATCAACAAAAAAATCCGTAGGCGAAAATTAAAAAGCTTATTATCTGCACGAGTATCTAAAAATATTCAGCTTTTAATAACGTGTTGTCATTGCATTTACAAAAGTTCCAATTTAAAAAAATAATTTGATGACTACAGCAAATAAAACCTAGAAAAATGTCATTTTGAGCACGAGTTTACATGAAATGAAATAAATAGGAAATGTAATTATTTTTTTACAATAAATGCAAGATTAAGTATTTTGGATCGTTTGCAATGCTAGAGTGACTCATTCAATAAAATAATTAAAATGAATAAAAATATAATTTAGCTTGCACGAGCACGTGGTGTTTGGCCGTTCAAGAAATTATGTTCTGACATGATACATTGAAATATGCATAGCAGATTTCATTTTAATATTTTTTATTTTTGCTTTGTTACTCTCCATTAAATAAGAAAGTAAAGAATTAATATAGAATGATTTTTAAATATAATTTTTTTTAAATGTACTGAAATTAATTGACATAATAACATTGAAATAAATATTCAAACACTTAAAAGATAATTCTTTGAATTATTTAGTAATGTAAAAACTAAAGCTTCCTTTAGTTAAACTCAATTTTAAATCCAAGTTTTGTGCGATTTATACATAGATTATACGTTTTTGTTTTTATTTTAAAACAAGTAATGTATGTACAAAAAATTAAGTCAATGTTTACTTAGGTCAACAACGAAATTTTTTATTTTAGTTACTTTTTTTAAAAAATAATTACAATTGATATAAATAATATATCATAAAATTTATATTAAAATTTCGCAAGAATTAAACTCGCAATCTTCACATTCACGTGAAAAATACCGAAATCCTTGCTTTTGACAAATTTAGATTACTGCCTGTTGATTTCTGCGTTCATTACAAACTGATTAAACTATATTTAAAGTATTAAAAATTAATTTAATTTAATTGATGAAATAATATTTTTAAAAAACTGTATTAACATCAAATGTCATCCACTACAAGTTTTTTTAAAAAATGTATTTAAACTTGTGTGGATAAATAAAAAGTATTTAACTAACGATTTCAAATCTGAGCAGTACTGAAGTGACTCATTCGATGAAACAATTAAAATGAATAAAAATATAATTCAACTTGCACGAGCACGTGGTGCCTTTTCCATTCAAGAAAGTGCGTTCTCACACGATACATTGAAATATGCATAGCAGATTTCATTTTAATCTTTTTCTGATTCTTATAATAATATAACGAGCATTTGAGATGTTGAAGCATTTCTAGAAGGTTTTTGCATTTTAAATGCTTAATTCTGTTTACTTAGTTGCAGACTTAAAACTAAAAATTCAATAATTCGACGAGCGTGTCAGACACGCCATTGTATGTGAAGGAGTTAAAATCACTACCTCCCCTTCCTTTTCTCTGAACAAAATTATGAAATTTGGTCAAAACTATAAATGCCAAGAGTGCTCAAATTCTTATTTTTGGAAACCTGAATATAAAGATCTTGCATTTTGCAATATGGTAAATAAAACCTTAGATATTCATATCGGATTACAATTCTTAAAACGATTTGAACCAAATTTTGACAACTAATTACAATTTTAGAATCAAACCTCACACTGTTTTATTACAACTTACCAAATTCATTTGCGTTTTGGATATTTTATTAACTTGCATTCGGAAGCTCAGATCCATAAATAGTCAAACCCTTAAAGTATAAGTTAAAATTTTATACATTTCTACAGTTTAGATCCTAAAAATTCTGTATCAAATTTCATTTATACAAGTTGTTACATTTTTGAAATTGTGCTCTTTTATATTCAATAGATAGTTGTCTTGACATATGAATGTCGTTAAAAGCTTGACAGATAGATATAAAGATAGCATATCAAATATCACCTGTCCAGCTAAAAACATTTAACTTAGACAGCTGAAAACTGTTTTCATTATTGTTCAGAGAGAGATAATTCTAAAAATGTGCTTTTCTGTCTCAAATTGGTCTGAAAAGTGATACTTCATGTAAACATTAAGCTCTCTTCATATATGCATAGTAAACGTG
>JAOUZG010020001.1:1988923-2004373 GCA_026289955.1 Argiope argentata
TGTCACTTCATGTAAACATTAAGCTCTCTTCATATATGCATAGTAAAAAGAATGAATGATGAAATAATATTTAGCATCATTTCATCAGGTATTTCATAAATAACGCCTAGACACTGACTCAATTACAGAGGTTTAAATTTTAAATAGAATGCAAATATTTTGTATGGAATCTTAATGGTCTTCATTTTTCCTTCTCATCACTCAAGGTTATAGGTCAAGGCGGATCTCGAAACAAAACATGATAAAGAAGAAGAAGAAGAAGAAAATCTTTCTTAATTTCTACACTTTATTTTCCTTTGGAAATCAAAAACGATTTCTTTCCTATCTGTGATCTCATAATTTAAAAACTCTGAGGCATTTTTTTGAATAAAGCCATAAATTAAGACGATACCAGCATTGTGGTCAAGGTGAAGATGCTTCCATTAATGCCAGTCGTTTTTCTTCTCTTTTGCATACTACAATCCGCTGCCTCCGACCTAATAACTTTCTGAAACAAAGCAAGCATGCGGCTTTTTAACGTCTTTCTTTGACCTTCCCAAATAGCTATTGCCAAAATGTAAAAGAAAAAAAGAAGAAGAAGAAGAGGAAAGAAATATATCGAATCCAACAAACCGCAATTCCTCTGTCTGCAATTAAACCGAGTCAACCCCAGCACTTGAAAGTATCTTGACAGCTCGTACAATCTAATACGCAGTCAAGGAAACTGAGTAGTAACACCTGTGGCCGCTGGAGGTCAGGCTAGTTGTCGACCCAAACACTTATTCGCCGTGATGCCAGGTTCGTCAACTTTTCTCAGCATGTCATGGTGTATCGTGGCAGTTTTTGACACCTCAAAGCTGGATCCTTCTCGTTATAGTGATCTGTTGTAATGGGTCTAATATTTCTGTCATCTAACCATTAAAGTGAACTTGAGTTTTTCGGGACCACTTTTTGATCTCACCCGTAATCAGATGACAGGGATTTTTTTCAGCCACTTCATTCATAGAAATATTTATTTTTATGTATTTTATTTCTCTTTGGGTTTTTTTTCTTTCTATCTATGATCGAACTATGAATGAATGAAGAGGGTAATTTTTCTTTCAAGCCAAAGACAGAATCGATATGTGGCATTGTCGCACTGTCAGTTAAATATTAATAAGAATACAAAAAAAGTGAAAATTAATCAGTGAAGCATTCGTTTGCTCTGATAAAATTACTATTAAATGTACTCAAGGGAACAAACAAGTGGTAAGTTGTACTCACATGATTATGATAGGTAATTTCTGCTATTGTAAAACATAATTTAGGTGCTTTTTTTATTAATAAAACATGATTAGGGTAAAGAGAATATTTTTTAGGCAGCAGTTAAGGTTACTCAAGCATAACTATGCAATCCGATGAATTAAAATCAGAATATTAAAAAAAAAGGTAATCGGACAAGAAAATTGCATTTGCAGAGGTATTTGCATCAGTGAAATTTCATTGAAATTGTTTGAAAATTACGAATAGTAAATAGTATTCCCCTTATTGTCTTGAGCAGTTTAGTACTTTTCTTGCTTGCTAATAAAATGTGTGTGTGCGTGCTCCCAAAATTTTAAGTATAGTGAGAAGTGTAATTTTTTATATTTTTCCCCATAGATAGAATTGGCGCATGGAATAGTAAAGCTGATCAATAAATATAACATAAAATGGAAGGAAAAAATAATCAGGGGAGTAATTTGTTTTGGAAAGATTACAGTAATTGCTTTAAAGGATATTTGAAGAGCACATAGTAAGTAGTTTTTCCAAAATTTTGATTTGTAATTTCTTTCTTTGTTGGAGGAGCATATAGTAAGTAGTTTTATTGGAACTTAGCTAATTAAAATGTTTTAAATTTGAATTCGAATTATTTAAAAATTTCTGAAGTTGCAAATTTAGAATGTTAAATATCAACTATAATTCTAATTTTTACTTATTTTAAAGAGAAAAAAAATTAAAATAGTAAATATTATTTTTATTTTTGAAGCTAAGCTCATCCATATTTTGAATTCGGAGTCATCATCATTGAATTAAAATTTAATTTTTACTTTTTATATATAAAATAAAATTTCAAGAAAATGAAAAAATTTTCAATTTTTGTTAAAGAAATCTTCAGCATGGTAATTAGAAATTCAATAATATTTCATTTTCAAGTGTTACTGCACATTTGTGACATTACAAGTGCAGTACATTGTTTGTTGAAGAAAATAATGCTCTAATATTACAACTTAATAAAATTATAATTTTAAAAATAATTAAAAATTTTATAATAGTGATGATTACTTTACTTTTTTAATTAAAATTACTCACTTTTAATTTTTTTAAGTGTGTGTTGTTTCTTATTATTGAAAAAAATTATTGAAGAAGGTTTTTTAAAATTATTGAAGAAGGTTTTTTGCAAAAAAGGTTGAAAATGATATCTGAGAAATGTATTATTTTTCTGCTGCATTAAATTTGAAAAGAAAATCCGTATGGATGTGATTTAATGGTTATCGGTTTGGAGGCGATCGTTCTCTAATGCAGGTTTATATTATAATCTGTGAATGAAATGCATGAATGAAGTCTGCCCATAAAAAGGATTGTGACGTGTTAGTAGCTAAATCGTACTCTTGGCCCTAGGTGGTAGTAAAAAGGCAAGAGACACACAATCGGCTTAAATCAATGAAAAACATTTGTCAGCCGGCTTGTAAAGGGCCGTAAGTCACAACAAGTGTTTTCTATTAATGACCCTTTTTCACCGAGGAAAATTCTTGAGAACCAATATTTGAATTTTCGAAAAATTCAATAATCATACAAGATAAAAAAATAAAAAAATAGAATTGAAGTTATGCTTAGTTAAAAAGAAAACATACTAAAATATTTAAAATAAACAAACATTTTTCTTATTTTTTTCTCTTATAAATAATAAACAACCAGAAATAATAAAAAGTCGTATCAAAGTTTGCTTGTCTATTTTTACACTGTTCCAACGAAGTGCCAAAATTTAAAAAGTACTCAAAAATGTGTTTTAATATTTTGACTATGAAAAAACAGTATCTGAAATCACTTATCATTTCATACTGTTTCGAAATGAACATGCTGTAAACCTAACCTCAAGGATATAAAGCACTTGTAATCCACTGGTTCCAAAGAAAACAAATTCTGAATAAATAAATAATCTATCCACAAAGAAATAAATTGATTAAATAATAAATAAGATGAAATTATCAAACATTTTTTGAGTTGTGTGATATCGGTGATAATATAAATGAGCGTAAATAACCGCAATCAAGTCATCTACATATCAAATTTATCCAATCATGTAAGGAATTATATTTTCATAGAATTCTATTTATTTTGATTTGTTTCATGTTTGTAAAGACCGAAATTTTTAATCCATTTTTCAATCACTTACTTACGGTCTAGATTTCCGAAATTTTTTGCAATTGTTTATTCTCAATAATAATTCTCTATTTTAGTACTTTTAAATTTTAACATTCAATTTAATTAATTAATTTAGCTGAATTTTGATTCCGAATGCGTACCATCATCTTTTAGCGGTAGTGAGACAAAAATATTTTGATATGCTTTTATACGCATACTAAAAAATAATAAAATAAAAACCGAAAGGAAGAGAATAATTTAAGTAAAAAAATCTATTTCTTTCCCTGATTAACATTTTTTTATCTCATTCGCATGAATTAAATAAGTTCACAAATATATTAATTCAATATTTAAAAAATATGTGATATAAATATATCCAGAATTCTTTGAACACTTATTTAAATCGAAACGATGACGCACACAAAATAGAATATGTCATCTAAACAGAAGAACTTTAAAATAATCTGTCGGTGTTTTAATCGATAAGTATGCAAAATTTTGCGAACAATTTCATCAACACATCATTCTGTTGAGTTCTAAGGACACAATGCCCTTGCATTCATCTGCTGATGGCAGATCTCTGATGGTCTAGTCAAAAATAGCATCATGTGGCAGATGAGAATTATGAGTCTATTCTGCTGGTAGACGCAGCAGAAAGGGGAATGGATACAGGGGGGTTGGCCGTTTGAATCATTCTTGGAAGTTTGATGAATCGAACGTCGTTGGCGGCTCGCTCCAGTATTTATTCGATTCCCCGGAATCATTCACGATTTGTAAAAATCACACATCTCTTCATAATTCTTGCCAGCCAACCTTAATCCTGTCACTGGCGTACAAAAGGAAAGATGTATGAAGGGGTCATTTATAATGCAAGCGGAATGCATTCGTGGATACTGCATAGAAACAGAGAGAGGCATTATTCTTCGTGTGGGATCCATACCGAATTCTGGCGTCTATTTTTCAAAAGGGCATTTGCGTGGTGTGATACAGCGCAAAAGTTTTATTTGGAATAAATATGCAAATCTGATCTAAAGAGTGGATTGGCGACAAAAGTGTAAGCACTTGGCAATAAATCTCTGGTGACTTGGATTGTTGTCATCAAATATTCTGTTCATCAACGATTTATGGCAACCATAGAATTCTTGTCAAATTCCGGATGAATTTACGAGTGATTTGTGGCTAACTTTTCTTGGAGACCATTTTGGAATTTCACTAAAATATGCAATAAAATCGAAGCAGAAATGAAAAATAAACGAATTATTTAAAAAACCGTGGCTTGTTAATTTTTGTTTTTAAGATTAAATAACGCGCATAAAGATAATTCGATGCATCCATATTATGTTCTGTATTCAGTGTGCCCATTCTGATGGCAATTCAATATCTAATTTCTGAAACGTTAGACATAAATTATTTCAAAATTGTAAAATTCTTTTAAAAAAATTATTTTGCTTGAGCCAATAAATATATCGCAAAAAAATTACTAAATATTCGTTTTCATTCAGTTCTTTGGTTTTATTAATTATATTTATTAAAATATCTTTGACATCTTTAATTAAAAAATACTCTTTCCTTTGAAAAATCAGGTTTTTAAGGTCCGATTATTAGTGTATAAAAATTAAATATACTGTTCATCAATGATTTATTGCAACCATAGAATTCCTGTCAAACAATTATTGCGATGATTTATTGCAATCATAGAATTGATGCCAAATTCCATTCCTGAAACGTTAGGCATATATTATTTCGAAATGGTAAAATTCTTTGAATCACAAAAATATTTTTGTATTGTTTAAATTAAAAAACATATTGCGGAAAAATTACTAAATTTCCGTTTTCATTTAGTTTTTCTGCCCTGTTAATCATGTTTAGAAAAATATTTTTGATATCTATAATTAAGCAAAGAATATTTAAAAAATTTAAGATAAAAAAATATTGAAAGAGATGATGCAAAAGATTTGTAATCTTTTACCAATATTTTGAACTGTTTTTGGCCGTTATTTTCTTATGCGAATGTTTAATAGTTAATGAGCATAACAGGTCACAAAAATCCCTGTTTACACGGCTTAGTTATGGTGGCAATAGGGTGAATGGCTGTAATTAAAAACAAGTAATATAACAAAATTTTTAAGTCAATTTCTACTTAGGTCAACAAGGAAAATTTTTTAGTTACTTTTTTATGAAATAATTACAATTAATATAAATATGTATATATATACATATGACAGAATCACAATATTAGATGGTAAAATAGAAAGAGAATTTCCTTGCGATTTTCCATTCTCCTTCTCGACACGTATCTCAATCTTAAGGTTACATGGAAGAAGTGACCAACAATTGATGGCAAAGATTTTAAAGAGAGAAATAGGAATTGAACCAAAAATTCTTCAATTTTATTTTTTGAGAAAAATCCTTCACTCTATCCACTAAACTACAACTGCTAACTGACTCACGAAAATAGTTTGGATAAAATGCATACTTAAGCTACAATTTATCAAGAAATTGATTTTCGCAAAAATTGAACTCGCATTCTTCACCTTCATTTGAAAACATGCTGAAATCCTCGCATTTCACCGATTGAGCTGCTGCCTGCTGATTTCAGTTTTCATAATAAATTGCTAAAAATCTGTTTAAAGCTTTGAAAATTAATTAAATTTAATTAATGGATTAATATTTTTTAAAAATTGTGTTAACATGGTCATCCAATACTAGTTTCAAAAAAGTGCATTTGACTTTGAGTGGGTGAATAAAAAGTATTTTACAAACGATTGGAAATTTGAACAAGAATTATAAATATATATAGGGAAAGTATAAACTAATAGGAAATGAAAAATACATTTTGCTTTGACAGAATAATCAGATTTCAAAGGTCTGATTATAAGTGTTTTAATTTATTTTCTCTATTTAACGGACAAACCCGTGGAACATACACAAATCAACGCATGTCTCGAGGAAAGAATATCTATTGATAGGTCTAAAATAATGGTATTCAAAATTTCCTAACTCTGTTTAAGTCACGGTAGATGCAGCTTTTTTGTTTGTTTTTGTTTAAGGTGTTAATATAATATATTAATATAGTAATGTTAATTTATAATTACTTTAGCCAAACAGTAAGGTCTAAATCGTTAGTATAATGTCTGTGCTTCTAATACGAAAAATTGTCTAAATGAACTAAAGAATGCTATTTTATGCAGTTTAAATTTATAACTGTTCCGGTAAATTTTATATTTGGATGCAAACTCTTGGTCCAAGAAATCTTATTTAGTAAATTTTTTTAAGGTACTAACATATTAAATAAAAGAAACATACATTGCTTTTCACCTAAAACTAAATGAATTATGAAAATCTGAAAATCGCTGTTTCATAAAATGCGAGATATTTTCCCCTCTTTTTTGAGCATCACGAAGAAGCCTTAAATAACGAAATTGTTGGTCGTTCTAATTTAAGGATGTTATTCATAACGATTAGATTTGATAGCAAAAAAGTTGGAGCATCTTTTAAATCTAAAGTTAGAGTATCAAGAATATTTTTTCGCATTCATAAGACTGAAATACTTTATATGATATCGAATTCATAGTTTTTTCAAAAATACATTATGGATTGAAAGTAAATAAAATATTGTTATTTATATCATTTAAATTTTTTTTAAAAAAAATTGAATTTTAAGTTGAATCAGAGAAATTTTTATTAAATAAAGTTGATGCTGGATTATATATATATATATATATATATATATATATATATATATATATAATTTGTATTATTTAACGTTTTAAGCAGTTGCATTGTAAATTAAAATTGAAAGTTTAGAGATGGCGGAAAAATAGGGAAATGCAGAGTAAAAGGAATAAAACAATAAAAGGTTTCTAAAATAGTATGAGCTATGTGATTGTCGTAATTCCAAGCTTAAAAATATTTTGCTAAATGACCTATAAAAATCACGTACAAAGAATTTTGAATTGAAAATTTTAACAATTATAAATTTTGGCGGTGAAATAACTAGACATAATTCATAAGTATAAATGACTTTATATTTATGAACTATGTCTAATTCATAAATATAAAGAAAATAGGAATTACGTTATGACTATCGTCAATTTTAATAGAGCATTTTATGAAAAAATATTATTTTTATTTCAGAGATTAAGATGTATCTTAAGATATTCGGTTTATAGAAAATCCTTTAAATATCTGCACAAAAACCAACCATCTAAGAATTTATGACTACTATTTCTGAAATAATGCAGAAGATGGTCAAAAAAGTCTGATATGACATAGCTCATGAAACGCGAAATCTTTGTTATTCAGATATCGTTTGTTGATTCGTTTCCCGCCTTTTTTCTTTCAATGCACGTGACTTCTTCTATTGATCAATCGAAAAAGCTTTATTTATATTTCTTGAATGTATTGAGGAAAGATTCATAGGAGAATTGTGGATATTTTTTTTTGGGGGGGGGACAAGGACGCCATTGTGTTTTGACGACGTTCGACTCAAAAAAATGTTCTTTTATTGTATTTTCGTTAAGCATGCAAATGCACAGAATATGTAAAATGTCCCTTTTATTTAAAAAAAAAAAAAGCCCGACTTTTTACACAATGCTATGGCAGAATTTTTTGAAAGGAAATGACGCTGTTTTGACATTTTTTAAAATGCAAAAAAGTTGCAGTTAAATGCATCTTAAAATGTTTTGAATCTTGTTGAAGTTTATATTGTAGGGTGTAGAGTTTTTATTTGTTTTTTTTCTCCTTGATAAGAATTATTCACCCTTTTTGAGGATCAAAACCAGCTTGACATGCCTTTCAAAAGAATCTTGCATATTTAAACATAAATAGATCTTTTAAAAGTATCTAGCACATGAATTCTAAAAATGCAAATAAAATCATTCTGTTTTAAAATACTATCACAAAATAAATTATATTCGAACATTACAGAGCTGATAATTGATCAGTTTCTGAAAAATGATTAGTTTTTAGTTAATAAAATAAGTTTTAAAGAAGAAAAAAACTGATTAAAATAATAATGAAAAAATTCAAATGAGTTTTTGTATTTTCATAAGTGTATTAATGCTGTTTAATTAGTAATTTTTAATTATTAGTGAGTTTTCTGTTATTGAAATTAAAAATAATGTATTAAAGATCGTTTTTAAAGTACACTTTTATAAGTAATTTTTTTATTTGTATTTCCCATTCTTTATATTTTATTTTAAAATTCATTTCTATACTAAGGAATCTTGATATTTATTTTTTGAATTCAGTATCAAGTGGCAGAATTATTGATAAAGAATCGATATTATATTGAATTACTCTATTTATTAAAAATTTAAAGTTCCAAGAGCATAATAATGGTGTCGTGTATATAGAATACATAAAAGAAGACGATCTCAAGTTTCAAATATATCGGAAAGTGAATGGAAAATAGATTTCAAAATTCTAACTTTAGATTCCTGAAAATAGTCGAGTCATATAAAAATGTTTAGTTAATTTTTTTTATAAAAACTGTGAAATGAATGATTTTAGGTTATTCAGAAATTGAAGTCAAAAGCAAACGATTTACAAGCATATATATATATATATATATATATATATATATATATATATATATATATAACTGGAAATATAATGGTACATTTAACGAACTTCTGAAACGATAATTTTTTTTGTATCTCTGATACCGAAGAATATATTTTTTAGTAAACATTTTTTGAAGCAGCCCTTTTGAGTAAGTCAGATTACAGTCCGATTCTTAATATAAGCTTATAATTTGCCACACTTTCTTTTAAAATTTTTAAGACTATAGTTCACGAGTTTTTATTCTTTATTTAGGAAAGTCATATTAAACATTTTAAAAATTCCGTCCTATTAAAATTCGTAAAAGAAAATAGATAGCTGTAATAGATAACATCCCAGGAAACAGCCATATATATTTTTAGTTTATTTCATTCTTTGAACAATTATTTTCTTCGTCTGAATTAAAGCACAGCCCTTCCTTTGGTAGCATAATTAAAAATATTTCTTAGTTAATTAGAACACGAAATAATGTTTTCCAACATTTCCCAAAGATTTCAACATTATAACAATGTTAAAATTATTTCCATTTGCATAAAAAAACTTTAAAAAGTGAAATATTAGAGATTTAAATAGTAAAACAATGTTACAATTATTTTTTATTGTATAAGAAACCTGGTAAATTATTTGCGATTCCAGCAGCATAACATTGTTGAAATTATTTTTAATTGTGTAAGAAACTTAGTAAAATATTAGAGATTTTAACAGTATAACACCAATTTAATTGTATAAGACACCTAATAAAATAAAAGAGATTTCAACAGTATAACACTATTAAAATTATTTTTAATTGTATCGGAAACAAGGTAAAATATTAGAGATTTCAGCAGTATAGCAATGTTAAAATTATTTTTAATTGTATAAAAATTTGGTAAAATATTAGAGATTCCAACAATATAATAACATTAAAATTATTTTTAATTATATAAGAAGCATGATAAAATATTAAAGGCTTAAACAGAACAACACCGTTAAAATTATTTTTAATTCTATAAGAAACTTGGTAAAATATTAGAGATTTCAACAGTATAACAAAGTTAAAATTATTTCTAATTGTATAATAAACCTGTTGATATGAATGGCGAAATTTCAATATTGACATATGGTTAGAGCATGCGCAGTGGGGTGGGAAGATTCGGGCGGAAGAATGAGGTTCATCTTTAGTCTGACGTGTGCAATTAGACTGTCTTCTTCTTGTCAACATTATAAGAGCAGACATCGGCCGGGTTTCTCTTTTTCATCTTTAAATTAGAGACGGTTTCCCCTTCTATTTTTATGATTGAGAACTGGAATGGGAATTTTAGAAGACGTTAGAGGTTGTTTAGATGAATTATAGTGTATTCAAGACTATTGTCCGGGACAACTTTTGCCACTTGTGGAATTAATTGAGATGAATCAGTATTACTTTTTCAATTGTCTCTGAATACGAGTTTGCAGTAATTGAGTTGAAATGAATTCTAAACAATACAATTTAAAACTGAAAAAAACTGATGCCTGCTTTGTTTTAGGAACACTTTTGCTCACATTGTGATCAAAGAGTTCGTAAATTGTTGGATGTAATTTCTATTGATTTGTATTGTAATAAGCGAACAATTTTAAAATGACTAGTTCATCTGCAACTTAATTTAATCTCTTTGTATGGGTGCAAATTATGTATATGTTTCCGGTTGTCTATTGTGTGAGACTGGTGAAATAAAACATTTTAAGTTGTATTGTAGCATAGAAGTTGTATTAAGAAAGCATTGAGTTTTTATGTTTTTCCTTTTGTTGTAGAAGCAAATTCAAATGGTATTAAATGCTTTTAAATGATAAGTCGTTGAAGTAATAAATAAATTTTAAGCAATAAATTAATTACTCGAAACTCTCCTTCTTTTGATAAAATAAATCACTACTCTTTTTCAATTTTATTTTTATATTCAATTCATCAGTAATTTAATTTGTAAATCTGTCCAAAAAATGCTGCAAGGTGTTGGTGCAAATGTGCAGGAGTAAGGAAAAAAGTTCGCCACATTGAAGGAAATAGATGAATCTCTAAAACATTCGGCAAAATCCATTCATCTTTTTAGATGCTGAATAAATAATAAACTTTTCAAATTTCAAAATTTCCTTTACCTTAGAAATTTAACAAAATTTTATTTTGACATGAAAAAAATTGTATAATAGTAATAATACTGATGTAAGTCGTTTAGTAGGCTATCTAAAGCAGACTCCTAAGTTTTTAATTCGAATATATCATCTGACGAAGGTGGAATGGGAAAGAAGGTTAAATACTGGTTTTTCGCATTTAAATAAAAAACTTTCAATCATAAATGAAAATTTTTAATTAAATAATTATGAGTATTAAAAAATGAGCTATGAAATGATTTAACAATCTTCATGAGGAATAAATTGAAAAAAAATGCTATTTCGGAAAAAATTATTTTTTGAAATGATAAACTTTGCAATTAATAAGACAAATAAATGTATCTATATATAATACTTTCGGTACGTTCTTATAAGTACCTTTTTGTCGGTAGTAAAATCCTATTCTTTAAAAAAATCATACTCTAAAATTCGAGTGAAATCTCAACAATTGATTTTTGGTTGTGAAATATAATTTTTTTTATTTAACAGTTGGAATAATATTTTGCTGAATATGATTACTTAGGACCAAATGATTTTTCAAATTCAATGGAAAAAAAGGGGAATATTATTTCAATTCTTTAAATATTAGAATAATTTTAGGATTTCAATCTTTTAAATATTAGAATTTCAATCTTTTTAAACATAAAACTAAGATTTATATTTTATTTATTTAGATTTATATTTATAATGAATCAAAGAAATATTTTATTGAATTTTTCTTCTTTTTTTGAGATACTGTTTAACTTGTGTAACAAATTATTCTGTACCGCACTAAAACTTCAATGTTGAACGATTCTGTTTTCTGTACTCACAATCCTTTATATCATTTCAAGTTCAATCATTTCATTTTAAAGTTCAAATTTTAGGCGAATTAACAGAAAGTTAGAGATACATAACGACAAAAGGTGAATTGTATAATTATGAAAGCTTAAAAACACTTTCCTGAGGAGACGATTAAATGACTTCGTTACATAAAAGAAAAGAAAACTTTAGTGAACATTAATCTCAGTGAACTAACCGGTCTCAAAAAGCAGCTAGTTTAAAATAAAATCAAAATGTAATGTATTGTCTTAAATCGGGTTCACATAATCTACATTTATATAATTTGATTCATCTGTTTGTTTGAACATTACAATATGCCATACCTTTTGACGGAGTCTAGCAAAATTCAACTCACGTGTTTTTTAGTATTTAGAAAGATTAAGTGAGCTACTAAGAGACTACTGAACCCATCTAAAGGTGATGAAAACAGAAGAGGCGTAAGATGATTTTATTTTTTACTTCCACCTTAATATGTTGTGTCAAAAAAAATGTTTTCACATCATTCTAAAATTTAAAAGAAATAAAGAGTTTTCAGCTTAGCGAAGTAAATTTATTTAATTTCTGAAATATTATTTCTGTAATTTCAACCAAATTTTTAAAATTAATTATAAATAATTTTTAATAATTTAGTTTTTTTTTGTTGAAATATGAACCTTATTTTATGCATTATTACATCTGTCATTCGCACGCTGTATTAATCTTTTGACCTCTGAAAAATAATTAAATGGAAAATCATTCACCTAATACAAAGATTTGTTTATTGCTTTGAAAAATAAATATACATAATTCTTTTAAGTCGAATTTCTTTGAAAAATTAACCTACATCGCTTAACTATTATGTAGGTGTTTTTAACAATTAAATTTGAAAAAATAAGTAAATAAAACGCCAAAATGATGTTCAATCTTGAATGGTGAGTCAGAGGTACCAGAGTGCAAAGGGTTAATTTTTTTTCTTTGGGAATGTACATTTTTATAATAATTTTTGGAAATTTTTATTATGAAAATGTAGAAACGTACTTAATAGCACTTTAGTTTAAATCAATATCAGTTACATCAAACTTCACATTTTTTGCGGTCAAATATAGGTTATCTTCTTTTTGACTCAATTTTACCATAATTTTTATGTATGTAAGAACATTAAGATAAGGATGTCATTTATTTCAATTATCTAATATTCATTAATTTTTTATATTAATTAATTTCTAATTAGGGATGAAGATTCTATGAAGCCTATTAAAAGATCAGATCAGATAATTCGAAAAATATATAATTTAATATGTTTTTTTTCTTTCTAACATGCATGCAATGATATTTTGAAATTTATTTTAAATCTTAGTAAATTTCTTAATTTTTTTTATCTTAAATTAGCCAATATTTACTTCATTTTAAAAGGTTCTATTATTTCTTAATTCATTTCTCATTTTTTTATTTAATTAATAATAAACGCGTTTAGTAAAACTGTTGATTTCTTGGTTACTTACTTACTGACTTTAGAATTACATGGTTACTTTTATACTTTAAAAGTTGAATGTTTTAGTGAAATATAAAAAAATATTATCATTTTTTTTTTTTGAGTTTTCCTTAGTACCATCGTATTTATTCACCATCTCCTCAGCCCATAAATTTTTCTATTATATCAATGGATATCATAATGGGTGGTTAAAACTATAGAGTACTTTGAATTAAAAAAATATATATATTAACAACTTTTTCATAATAAAATTGTTCATATTATGTTAAAATTATAAAAACGAACCAAAATGGCGAACACAAAAATCTTCACACATATTTCCCATCTCATTGAGGGAAAAAAAACAATATTGAATTAAAGCCAATATTAAGACTACCGGATTATCTTGAGCTAAGATACTTATCTCGTTGGAACACCTATTTCAAGTCTGAATTATATAAGTAAAAAATAAGTAAAAGATAAATGATAAAAAACGAGTAATTGTAGCAGAATCCAGTTAAAAAGAGAGGGGCAAGCAATGACAAGCCGAAGCTGAGAGTAAAACTATATATGAAGAGGGGGGAGGGAGAGGGTTGAAAAGACATTTTAGAAAACCTATTTCTCTTGTGTTAAATCGGACGGTAATTGCGGTCTTTGGCAATGGGTGTGTCCATGTTCTCACATTTGGGAAGACTAGAGGTGTTCGCGTTTAACAGCAGATTCAGCTAGGGGGCTATATAGATAAGAAACTGGTGGTTATTTAAGGACATGTAATACGTTTCTGAATCATAGTTATGGAAAAAACTTTCATGGTTTTTGGTTAGACAGAGAATAGATTTATAGTTTAATGCCTTTTAAAAACTATTCAGTGCTAACGTAAATATTTATTGTATGTTAGTACAAATTATATGATGACATGGATAATTATCTGTAATTTTCCAGGAATCTGTGCAGACGGATGCAAGACATTAGATGCATATGTAGGGAAATTGGCTCGGTTCAGCATTGCATAACATCATTTTTATCAGAATCAATAATTTAGAGGGAAATTTATTATGAATGTTAATAATTTTAACATTACACTGCCCTGAAAATTAAAAAAAAAACATTGAAAACAAGTAATATAAAAAATTAAATCAATTCCTACTTAGGTCATCAAAATTTTTTTATTTTAGTTTCTTTTTATTAAATAATTACAATTAATATAAATAATTTATCGAAAAATGATTGATTTTCCGAAGAATCGAACTCGCATTCTTCACCTTCAAGTGAAAAATGCAGAAATCCTCGCATTTTACCGATTGAGCTACTGACTGCTGATTTCAATTTCTATTACAAACTTCTAAAACTCAATTTAAAGTATTAAAAATTAATTAAACTTAAATAATGAATAAATATTTGAAAAACTGTATTAACATCGAGTGTCATCCGCTACAAGTTTTTTAAAAAATGGTGAATTTGAGTGGATGAATAAAAAATATTTTATTAACCATTAAAAATGTGATCTTATATATATATATATATATATATATATATATATATATATATATATATATATATATATATATATATATATAAAATTTTTGTCTCAATTTAGCTCGTAGTAACTTCCTTCTAAAATGTTATTCCCTGATTAATTCCACTTTTTTCTATTTAATAAACCAAATCAAGTATTATAAAGATAATAATTGATATTATAAAGATAATTATATTTATAATCAAGTATTATAAATATAATTATTCCACGTGCCAAGTGGATGGATAATAAATCACTGGTGTAAATATTCTTTTAGAGAATTCCTTAGATGAGTAATAAATTACTTATATAAAATAGATTCTTTTAAGATAATCCTGTTTCTCTTGTCAAGGTCAAATGTATAAGAATTCCTATCAGAAATCAACACGTGTGTGATTTATGAGAATATCATAGTATATAAGACCAGATAACATGTTCGGTCCCTTTTTCATCCTTTTTACTCTTTGTAAACTTTCTCCTGTGTTGTACTGCGCAGCACAACATTTGAGAGGGAATAAAACCGCAATTAAAAAGTCAATATATGTTTTCTCTGTGATTTTCGACAACGACTCACTTTTACTCTAATTTGAAAATTTATATATATATATATATATAT
>JAOUZG010020001.1:2004473-2017536 GCA_026289955.1 Argiope argentata
TATATATATATATATATATATATATATATATATAATAGCGAGAGAGAGAGAGTGAACTAATAATAGGAATTGAAAAATTATGGAAAAGATTTCCGAGCTTTTATGCAAAAACTAGATAAACAATCAGGCATAACAATCAGTCACAATAATCCCTATTTATATTGCTTAGTTCAGTGGTAATGTGGTGACTGGTTGTAATTAAAGAAAATGTTTTTAAATATCAGAAATGCTATAGTCAGGTAATTAATGAATATAACATTTAAAAATAGACTATTTGATCCTTAATTTGTTTTGACAATTAGTGAATTTAATTCTCCAAAATGCGAATTAATTAAATATGAAAGTATTATAAGTGTTAAATTAGTGAAAATGAAATTCATAAAAAAATTTATTATATTTTTGTCAAAAAAACTTGTATGTACCATACAAGTTTCAAACATCAAAAAACTTGTCCCATGTATCATAGAAAATCAATGGATAATTAAATAGATTAAATCATTAATTTTATTTATTCACCTGGTAGTTATTTTTAATTTATGCATCACTGAAAAAAATGATGCCAAATACGCCAAATTCTATACGTAACATGATTTTTTTTTTGAAGTCGAGTTAACCTTTTGATACAATCACAATTTCGAGGTTTTACAGGCTCCTGTCAGGATTTTAAGCCTACTGCACATTATAACTTCCATCATGTTTCAGAAAGTATTGGGAAGGTAAGAGAATATTGTATCAACTTGGCTGCTGCCATTGTAATCTCTCAATGGTTCGAAATCAAGACAGTAGCAAAAGTGTCTTTATTAAATTATGGTAATCTCGATACTGTCCGAATTCATGACTTTAAAAATTAAAACGTAAAATAATAGGTGTTGATTTTAAGCAAAAAAAAATATATTTAATATTTTGCAATTTTCTTTGGTGGATATCAATGGAAACATAACTGAAATATAATATATTTTTCTAAGCGTTGATATTATAAAATAAAATGTATTATAAAATTAATATTCTTACGAACATAACATAATATGTTATATGCCTATATAATTAAAAAAAAATATTCTCATATGTTTTCAAGTCTCGTTATAAAATTTCTCAACTCTTGTAATGCCAAAATGAAGATATTTTAGTTGATGCCATAAACAATTAGTAATTTTTCGATCTAAAAATTTTCATCAAAAATCTTATATAAAAAAATAATTAATAGCATTTATTCTCATGTCGTTAAAAAATATGCTTATCAATTCAATAATGTAATGGAATTACATTATTTCATTTTTTATACAATTATTTAAATTGATTGTACTCTTTCTTGTAAATATAGAATTCGTATTCAATTTTCTCTGTTTGCATGTAAAATTTTGTAAAATCTTAATATTTTTATAAATTAATTATTTAAAATTTTGTTTCAAGTAAAGGCCCTTGTTTAGTAAAATATTTGAAAAAAAATGTTTTCACGATTCTATTACATATATATAAAAGAATAAATTCTAAATTAAAAACTAAGCTATAAATTAAATAATCTAAATACCGGAATTCTATATTTCTATCAATAATGTAATAACATGTTTTTAAGAAAGGCTTTCTATGAATTTAATTTAATCGATATTCAAAATGAAATGAAATCGTTAAACAGATAACTTATAACACGCTAATGAATTATGTTTTTATCCATTTTAATGATTTCATTGAATTAGTCACTTTAGTATTGCAAACGACCCCTCCCCAAAGAAAACCTTGTCCCGCATTTATTGTTAAAAAAATATCATTTCCTATTTATTTCATTTAACATAATTACGTACTCAAGATGACATTTTTCTAGGTTTTATTTGCTGCAGCCATTAACTTATTTTTTTTAACCGTAGCTTTTGTAAATGCAATGGCAACGTATTATTAAAAGCTTTTTTTTTTTTTGAGATATTCATGCAGATAATAAAATTTCAATTTTTCGTCTACGACGATAGTAACATTTCTATTTTTCGCCTACGGATTCTTGAAAACATCATCATGTTCTGACATGATAATAATAAAAGAAATGTTTAATGATATTTATTTCTAAATTTTAATTTCAATTTATTATCCTATTAATGGTTTTTTGCTAAAGAATCAAATTATACAATATTTTCTTTAACAGTGCTGAAACTTATTTAAGAAAGATGGAATGCATATAAAATCAGCACTGATTATTGACTGAAATAAAATATACTGTTACAATTCAAATAAATACAATTTTTCTTGAAGGCTATAAAAATGAAAACAGTTTTAAAAACCGAAATGCAATTTAGAGGTAGGCGAATGTAATAAAGTATCAGATAATTGTTTTTGTTAGTTATAACACAGAACTATAATAGAAAATATTTGATTGATGTCCAGCTTAACCTTTGCATCAAAAAGAAGCTGTTTATTCAGTCGAATTTATTTGACAAGAAGAGATTCAAAACTAGTTTGTTAATCATGGACTTCCTCGTTCTGCAGCGAAAAGAAATGCTTCAATTTTAATGAGAAAAACGAGCGACGTGAACAACCTGAATAAATATATACATATGATATTTTAGAAAACATTATCCAATTGCACACCCAAATTTAAATTCAAAGTATCAAAACGCATTGACAGAAATATTCGTATGATCGATGACTTCATTAATAATCTTTTTGAATCTGTAGGATGAAGAATTATATATATTTTTTGTTATTTTAATGGCAAAGTCTTTCAAATTAAAGCTCTATGTAATTTCTGACGCGCGTTTGATGTCATGTCGCTTCATATCGCTTTTATTCTCTTCATGAGCTCTTCGTATTCATGACAAACATTTTCCATAATACTTCAAAAATATTATTGATCGGTTATTGAAAGTTTTTTTTTTCGCTACACATCTCAGATAAAGTTCTTCAAGTAATTTGATGCATAGACTGAATTCGTTAGGTTCAGTGTGTGATTTATATGACGCTAAAGCCAGCATCTTTATCAGATTGCCTCTAATCAAACACATAGATAAATCCATATATTTACTTCTTATTTATTTGAAAACGCTTTCAAATGAGTTCTCAATGTAATTTCTGACGCACGTTTGATGTCATGCTAATGTATATCGCTTTTATGCTTCTTTATGAGTATTTATAAAGAGAATATTCATTGAAACTCATAAGATTTTTTTTCTATAACACATTAAAAAACTTATTGATCAGTTATTGAAAACATTTTTTTCGCTATGCATCACATATAAAATTCTTCGTGTAATTTGATTCATAGACGGCATTCGTTGGGTTCAGTTCATTATTTATTTGACTCAAAAGCCAATCTTTATTATACTGAATCATAATCAAGCCCATATATAAATACATACATTTATTCCTGTTTTATTCGCAAAATCTTTCGAATGAATGCTCGAGGTAATTTCTGACGCGCGTTTGATGTCATGTCACTTCATATGGCTTTTATGCTCATTATGAGCACCGTCAAAGAGAAAATTCATAAGAACTTATAAAGAGATATTTTTTCCATAAAGCATTAAAAAAACTTATTGATTAGTTATTGAAAGGATTTTCTTTATGCATCATATGACTTCGCCGTGTAATTCAATACTGGGTAATATTAGTTGAGTTTGGTTCATGATTTATTTATGCAAAAGTTAATATTTTGATGCAGTAATCCCGGTTGGAATGCCTCTTGAGGGGATCTTTTTTTAATTACATCCTATCACCCCGTTACCACACAACTAAGCCGTATAAACCAGGATTGTTGTGACTTATTGCATGTTCATTAACTATTCAACTTTTGATTGCTTAAACAACGGCCAACAAAAGTTCAAAAAATCTTCTAACTGTTGGTAAAAAATTAGAAATTTTTGCCATTATTTCTTTTAATATTTTTAAATTTCCAGAATATTTTAATATTGTGTTAAGATTACTATCTATAATGTGTCTTCCTCTATGGATCCATAATAAGTCTCTTTTTTTTAGTTGGGCATATTCTGTTATGCATTGTTGAACTGAGCTTATTTCACCACATATTCATTTGCTGACTCCTATCCTTTCGAATCCGTAGAAGTTTTCAAGAAATCTTCCATGTCCTGATATAATTCTGTAGATAAATAAAAGTTTGTTGATAAATAACAATAAAAGTTTTGCTGACTAACTTACAAATACAAATATTTTTTAGTGATTGTAATTTGATCTTTATATAAGCAGCTTTAAAATAACAAATATTAAGTTAAATATTATGCTAAAAAAGAAAATATTTGTGGAGGGGGGGAGGATTTTAAGTAAACCTTAATATCTTGCGAATAAAAAATTAAATTTAAACTTAAGAATAGCAAAATATCTAAAAAATTCTATTAATTCAGTCTAAACATTTTAATTTATAGCTTGCTAAGAATATCAACTCATAAATTAGTCCATAAATTGCAAAAAAATGAGACCATTGATCTGCAAACAATGCTCATCTAAATAAAAATATTTATAAATTAAATCAAGCTAAAAATCTCATTAAATGATAACAATCAAGAGGAAGCTCTCAAAATTATTCCCCTTACCTTACCTGCATGACAATCCGATGCCGTATGCGTCATAATTAAATTCCTTGGCTGACTTGTATTAGTTTTAACTAAAATAAAGTTTGCTTGTTTAGACTAAATACTCAATTTGCTTGATTAAAAGGTTTGGAAAAATGTTAAACTAATTAAAATTTATATGTTTTAGTTTTACTCAGTAAAATCAAGAATGAGTTCTAAAAATACATTTAATCAAATTTTCAACCTTCTCTAATTATATGGATATTTTTTTGTTTCAATCATGTGTTTTCCTACTGATTTAATTAAGAATCCAAATATTAACTAAAGTATCTGAGGATTGTGTCATTTTTGCTTAAAAATATAACATCTTTGAATATTTTAATTCATTTATAAGTTTAAGAAACGACTTTTGCTGTGTGGGTTGGACTAGATAATTAAGGTGTTAAAAAGAACAAAATAAAATGTATTTCATAAAAGGATGAAGGCAAATGTTTGGATTGCTAGCGATCAAAAAGAAGAATTTTCTTAAAGGGATTTTTAAGTTATAAACTTAAAAGAGGAAATTTATCAAATAGTTGAAACTATTTAACATATACATTTTTCAAAGCAATCATAATATTATAAATGACTCTAACTTTTTTGTAAACTACAATTTGGCATATTGAAGGAAGTTTGAAGTAACCCCTGTATTCATAATTATTACCTATTTGTCTTGTCTTGCCGGCTTTCTGGCACAGAGGTAGCGTGTCTTCTTCGTGTTCTGTGAGTCCCTGTTCGGGGATGGTTGTTATTCTGTGTTCTATCTGTGAGATATGTGAATGTGCCCCCCCCGTAAAAAGGGGCTGTGTAAGCGTGTGGGTGTGTGTTTCATCCTCATATGAGCTAGAAGTCAGACTTCTGCCCACGGGTGCTCAGGGGTCTATACCCTCAGAAGCTACTGCAACTCTCTTCCCAAGGTAAAAAGTGGACATGTCATCATCATCATGTGTTTTGCCTTGATCACGTGAGAAACATCTTTGTGATAACCCATTTCACTACAGTGGGATACCATTACCACACATCTTCAAATTATTACGATTAAACGAAGCAGAATATGTCATATATCTTGATGAAATGAAGATAAATGTAACTTCAGAACATTTAAATTGCCTCAGAACCAAATGTTTAAAATATTTAGAAAAAATCTTAAACAAATAAAGATTGAAGGAATAATTTTAGAAGATTTGCATAATCACATAAAGCCAAATTTCAGAATATTTGTGAAGTCCGATTGTACAGTTATTCAAATAATTCTTATGCTTCAATGCCTCAGAAGCGGTGAAGGAAAGGAAAAAAGAAAAAAGAATTTCAGAAGATTTAAATAGCCAAAATAACCAAAATTTGGAAGGTTTGAAAAGATCGATAGCATATGACTATTTCATAGTCTTCATACTTCACTGAATTAAATGTTGAATGAAAGGAAAACAATAAATTATTTCAGAAGATGTATAGTTATATAGCTATTTTTAAAGATTTAGAAAGATCGACAGCAGATGACTATTTCTTGGTCTTCATGCTTCACAGAATTAAGTGTTGAATGAAAGAAAGATATAATAAATTATTTAAGATGATACAGATAGTCATAGACTTAGAAACATCGATATCATATATATCTAAAGATTATAATGCTTTAGAGCGTCCAGCCTGGAATGGAGTGCTTCATAAATTCTGGGCGTATAATTAACAAAAGTAGGATTGAGAAATTATTATATAAATAAATATTTTTCAAACTTCTATATTTTTTTCTTTTAATCGCTGTTTACTAAATATTTATAGTCATGTGAATTTAATGTAAATGTTTTGAATAATCTTGAGAAAGCAATATATGGGCTTTTGACAACAATAACATTCCAAAAAGTATACTGATATAATTTTCTTTAAGGTTTTTTTTTTTGCCAAAAGTTGATCGTTTTTCATCGCATTTCTCTTGGAGATTCTGAATTTTGAAGGGGACAATGTAAAATTATTTACGGATTTATATATTTCTGTCAATGTAGAATAATAGTTATGATAGTGCACTGCAGAAAATTTGGTGTGTTACACTTTCTTAGAACTTACGTACGTCGTCCCGATTGCTGCCTATATATGGTCTATAACAACGGCCTGCCTATAATAACGACTACTTGGAATTTGTAAAACATAGAAGTCCCAAAGAATATCTTATAACTCATTCAACTTGAAATTCCTAAAGCATAGATATAACTCTTGATGGTCTTAAATATATTTTCAAAAATTTAATCAGAATTTAATCTAAGCAGCACTAAGACTTCCTAGAGTTTGCAAAATTATAGAAATTTGAAAGAATATTTTATATAATCATTCAAATAAAAATTAATGAAATCTAGATTTGCTGAGCTTCTTAGAAAATAACGCATATTTTCTTGAATGCGTTTTTGAAAATTTGCTATCGTTGTCTATGGGTAATGTATATTAGCATTAGAACTTCCTGGATTTTGTAAATACATATAAATGCGAAAAAATATTCTATTTGCTCATTTAAATTAAAATTGATAAAACCTAGATTTGCAGAACTTTTTGGATTCCTTTTCTGAAAATTTACTGATGATTTAAAAACAAATATGATTTTCAATTGAAGTGATAAGCCTTTATAGTTGCCTACAAGGAAAGCATAACAACACAAGGATTTCTTTAAGTTTGTAAATTTATCGAAAGACGAAAGAATATTTTATACACTCATTCAAATTAAAACTGACGAAATCTAGATTTGCAAAACTTCTTGTGTTTCTTTTTTGAAAACTTACTGAATATTTAAAAATAAATATCATTCCCAATTGAAGTGATTAGCCTTATTGTTGCATATAAGAAATGTATAACAATACAAGGATTCATTGGGGTTTGTAATTTTATAGAAATTCGAAAGAGTATTTTAAAACACTTATTCAAATTAAAACAAAACCTAGATTTGCAAAATTTCTTGGATTTTTTTTTTTGAAAATTTACTGAGGATTTAAAAATAAATATGATTTTCACTTGATTAATTCTTATTGTTGCCTATAAGGGGTGTATAACAACATAGGGATTTCTTGGAGTCTGTAAGTTCATAGAAATACTAAAGAATATTCTATTTGCTCACTTGAATTAAAATTGAGGAAACCTATATTTGCAAAACTTCTTGGGTTCCTCTTTAAAAAAATTTAAAGAGGATTTAAAAATATATATGATTTTCACTTGATTAATTCTTATTGTTACCTATAAGGGGTGTATAACAACACAGGAATTTCTTGGAGTCTGTAAGTTACTAAAGAATATTACATTTGCTCACTTGAATTAAAATTGAGGAAACCTATATTTGCAAAACCTCTTCGATTCCTTTTTAAAAAAATTACTGAGAATTTAAAAATAAATGTGATTTTCACTTGATTAATTCTTATTGTTACCTATAAGGGGTGTATAACAACACAGAGATTCCTTGGAGTCTGTAAGTTCATAGAAATACTAAAGAATGTTTTATATACCCATTCAAATTGAAACTGACAAAATCTAGATTTGCAGAGCTTATTGGCAGATGATGCAGATCTTCTTGGGCCCATTTTTGAAAATTCTCTGAGGATTTAAAAAAGAAAAGTGATTTCCCGCCAAGGTGAGAGTGGAAGAGAAAAGACAGCGCGAGAAACCAAATCCTCTTTCAAGAAAGAGGAAACTAATTACCGCGCAGGTTCATAACAGGTGTTGTTACTTTGACACCTAATGTGTCATTCTGAACTTGTTTTGGGGTCCCTAATTATCGTGACATGCTCGCTGAAGGCTCTTACAATAGCCGTTTGATGGCTAACAAGCATTGTTAAGGCTGCAATTAAGTGCCTTCAATTTTCACACTCAACAAAGAGCCTCCAGCACCGACGTCACTTTGCCTTTTTTTTCTCTCTCCCTCTCCCCCCCCCCTTCTCTCTCTTCTCTTTCCTCTAAGTTTTCTGTTTCATTTATTATTTATGGTGTTTCGTTTTTCCCCCTGGTAACCAGATGTTGCCTGAAGTTACGATATGTGACTTTGATGGGAAATTTTATGGGAACAGTGTACGGAACTATGCCGAAAATAACAATCGCAATCAAATTACTTTTGTGTGTGTGAATTGCTCGTGATTTTGAATTATGTCTAATGAGATTTTGTAAGTTAATGAATGAAAATAGTTGTGATTGTGCAAGCGGGCAAATGTACTTATTGGTTTCATTCAGTTGAAAGGCTGGTATAGCATTTATATTGTCTGCAATGAATGTGAAGTAAATAAGTCATAAGAATTCTTATATGTGATTTTTGTTTTAAGATGTCAATTCTATAACAGGAAAAATCATGCATTTCAATGCATACTGCGCATATATTAAAATAAAAGATTTTGTTGTTGTTGTTGGAGAAATGTTGCTTCGAAACTGCAAATGCAGATTAAAACATTTGTTTTCTTTCTGATTTTTCAATTTTTAATTGAATACTGCCAATTTAATACATATTTTGTATATTTAAAAGTACATATAAATGAGAAGGTCTTTGATGTAATCAATCGATCCAGTTTGTATAACGATTATTTATTATGTTACACGAGAACAAATTTATGATATCAATTTTTAAAATATGCAAAATATAGAAGAGAGAAACATTTGGACTCCTGGCTGGGCTCTTACTAAAGCATCAGTACTAAGCAACTGCTTGGAACAGTCAGTTACAGTTATGTCACCGAAAAGCTTGCCAAATTCCTTTCTCTGGCTGTAGTCTGTACCCTTTTGAACTAGTTGGGAATTGAATTGTTAAACTGCTGAGGTTACAAAATTAATTTAGGAAAAGGAAAAACTTGTCTTTAGCATCGTCTCGAAAATATTTTTCTTTTACTATTTTGAAATTTATCTTTTTGCAAATAGAAATTACAATTTTCAATTAGTCTTTTTGAATAGAATTAAAATCTATATTTAAATTCAACTAATAATTCTGATGTGGTGATATAAGTTAACATTGAATTAATGGTACATAACTTTAATTCCATTGATAATTGCCAAAAATAGAATAATTATTAGTTTATAATTTCCATTTATAATTAATAATAAAGATTTTATGAGGTGCATTTCTCGTACATGGGACTATTATTATTAATTTATATAGGTCAAATACTAGGTATGAATCTATATTTCTGAATTTGAAATTAACTTGAAATAGAAATAAAGCACAGACCTTATGAGACAAATACGTTACTAATATTTGTCGAATTAGCCTCAAATAAGTATCATCAGTCATCACAAATTGTGAAAAATATTCTCGTGTACTTTATACACCTCCATTCCTGGTGGTAGGGTTTTGGCTTCGGAACCAGAGGGTTTTAAGTTCGAGACCCTCTTCTACCGTCGTGTAAGTGGGTCTAATACATGTTAATTCCGTCCGGGCTAAACATCTTCCCTCTGTTGTGTTGTGGTGTGGTGCGGTGAGAGAGTGCCAACTCAGGCGTCATCCTCGTCATCTGACAAAAGCTTAAAATTACGAATTCAATCCCAAAATAGCCCTATAGTTTCTTTAAAACTAGACGTTAATATAAGTAAATAAAATCAAGCATAGGCCTTTCTTCAAAAAATATAAGAAATGCTTTATCTTCAGTAATTTCTTGAAATATGGTACTTGGATGCAATTCAAACTTTCCACACTTATTTCCATTCAGGATCTTTCTTCAAGAAGCAGAGGTACCACTGTAAAATATTTCATAAATTCGATAATTATTTGTACGATTCTATCACATTTTTATTTGGCGTCTCCCCTTCATTTAAAATCCTGTTTTAAAATGAGAAAAGGAAATGAAGGGCTATAAATATTTCTTTGCCAAAACAAATAATGATTGAGAAAATGTACAAACTCTTTCATAGTTTAACTGGTAATCACATCATAATGCAGAAGATCAAATATTCCACTTTTTGGGAGTCCAAAATGTTACATTTTAACCCTTTGCACTCGGAAAAGTAATTCGATGCATAATTATTCAATATTCACGGGCTTGTTTATTGCTCCAAATTTGTGTGCGTGTTTAAATTGGATTTCTCCATCTTTTTACCATTCTGTAGGTATTTTCAATAATCAAAAGTGAAAAATAAATAAATAAAACGTCAAAATGATGCACCGTCTTGAATGGTGAACAGGAGGTAACATCGAGTGCAAAGGGTTAATATATATATAGCCGTTTGCTCTTCATAACAGTGTTTGATTGTTAAAGTTATAATTTTTTTAATAATAAAAGAATTATAGAAATTTGGTAACTCTACAAAGTTTTTAATATACAATTCTAGAAATTTTGGTATAACAATTAACCTTTTAATTATATATTTTCCCTAGTTAGATGACGTATTCTCTTTTAAATGCCTTATGCTAGTTCATCCATCCATAAGGATTATTATTGTATATAGATTATTTTATCCATCCATACCGAGAATATTAAATCATGATTAAGTGTGGGTTTTTCTTAATTACCTTCAATTTTTAATCCTATATAGGTTAATGCGTCAAATATTCTATCATTCAATTTATTTGATTTTATACGCAAGTTCCAGAATAAAATATGTTGCGTCTAAAACAAAGAAAGTTAATAGAAACTAAATATCAGATGTAGTAATATTTGTAATCTTATAAAAGCATTGAAATTAATGATATGCTATCAGTACCACTAAGACAAGAATAATAGATTAGAAGAAATAAATTGAAATATTAAGCAAAATACTAATGCCCTAATATTTGAGATTGGATTTTCCCAAACTAAAAAATTGTCAATTAAAATTCTTGGAGTGAAAATACTTCAGCCTTTGTGTATTAAAGACCACACAGTCTTTTAAAATGTGGCAGGCAATCTATGTGATTCCACAATGACTATACTGTAGAAGAGATTATTATAAAAGCTTAAATTTCTATTAGGTTGAGGAAAAAGAAATCCATTATTATTTTACTACCGTCTACAGAAAAAATAATGGATTTCTTTTTCCATTTTCTTCAAAAATTCCATATGGAAAGAATATAATAGAAATAAATGGAAGATAATGGAAAGAAATCCATTATTTTCTAGCTAAATGGCTGTAAAATAATAATGGATTTCTTTTTCCCCAACCTAATATATGGCATGTATCATATGGAGTCTAATTAAAATGATATCACTGCATCTATTAAGTTTAGAAATTCGTTGTAATTCAACCATTTAAAAGCCATACAAATTAAGCATGTGACATAATATACTATTTAAATAGTTACTGATGAAGTAAAAACATTTTAATCATTTAGTTCATATAGTTTCGCAAATCGTTGAAAAATTTCACAATTGTTACAAATTTACACAGTTCCAAAAAATCCAAAGAAATGTCTTTAATTCTAGATAGCATTTATAGATGATACTTTTATCATTTTATAGACATGAATATGGACAAGAATTATTTTTTTCTTGTGTTAAACAGATGCTGTAAAATCATTGAATCAGAAGTCCTATCCTGCGAACCGTACTCACTTCTCACGGCATAATTTGAATGAAAACTGTAGGTGGTCCAACAGTAGCTGGCGCGAGGAAGTGTAAAGCGGACAAAGGAAAAAGTGAGTACTGTAACCTGAGGGTTCCCAGTGATGCTTTGACGGCCATATCCTGGCTCTGTCACAGCTAACATCGATGATAATAATCGCACGCCGGAAGCTTTGGTTACCCTTGCCGGAGTTATTAATTCGCCCGTTGACCGACTGTTGCCGACAACGAATCGAGAACGAAAGATGTAATTTCTTTTCATAATTTCAACGATTAAGTTCGCTTCAAACTCGAGAATCAAATCTGTGTATTTCAAGGTTTAGTCGTTAAGATGATGAGAAAATAAAATGAAACGACTTCATGCAATTCGAGGGATAAGAATGAATATACATATATATGGATGAAATAAATCCACAGAAATTTGATGTGTTCTATCCATTTTATAAATCACTGAAATCTTTAGTTTTCCTCAAAGTAATTTCAAAACTAGTTTGTTTGTTTGTTTTTTGACGTGTGAAAATAATTTAAATTTATAAATGCAAATTATTTCAAATTAATTCTCAAAACTTTTATTCTTCTTTAGAATTGGCTGTTGAGAAAGTGTCATTCAAAACGATTAGTAAAAAAATAAATAGGATAATTATTATGTGTGATAGCTGTCAGTTATCGTTAACAAACGTTCTCATGAATATTTAATTTAGTATAAATTTGCGATCGAGTTTGTATTTGAAATAATTGTTTTCGCTGCATTGATTTTTTTAAAAAAAAATATTTATGCATTTACTTTTTCTTAGCAGTTGTGAGATAATACGATAAATAGGGGAGGGGGGGGTAAACACGTTTTGGAACTAATGAAAATATATGGCATTTCTCCAATAATATATATTTATGATCTTACCTTTATGGAGAAATATCTTTCGTTGTGTGTGTGTGTGTGTGTGTGTGTGTGTGTGTGTGTGTGTGTGTGTGTGTGTGTGTGTGTGTGTGTGTGTGTGTGTGTGTGTGTGTGTGTGTGTGTGTGTGTGTGTGTGTGTA
>JAOUZG010020001.1:2017636-2066768 GCA_026289955.1 Argiope argentata
GGGGGGGTAAACACGTTTTGGAACTAATGAAAATATATGGCATTTCTCCAATAATATATATTTATGATCTTACCTTTATGGAGAAATATCTTTCGTTGTGTGTGTGTGTGTGTGTGTGTGTGTGTGTGTGTGTGTGTGTGTGTGTGTGTGTGTGTGTGTGTGTGTGTGTGTGTGTGTGTGTGTGGGTGTGTGTGTGTGTGTGTGTGTGTGTGTGTGTGTGTGTGTGTGTGTGATAAAATATTAAAAGGTGGAATCCTGAATCATGGTGGAAATAACATGTTTCAACAAAGATTCATGTTAATAAAAAATAGTATATGCATATATATATTTGGATTTGGAAATTAACTCTCATAGAAGGACTAAAACTTTTTTGCGTTTTCTCAAATACCCATGCTATGTATTTTCAGGCATTTATATATACATATAATTCATAATATATATTATGGATATATATGTATTTGTTTGTTTTTGTATGTATTTTTCCATGCATACAAACCCTATAATTAAAAAACGTAACATATTTAATGTAAAGTAAACGAAACGTAAAGTAAAAATGTAACAATTTTTTCTCCTTTTTTTGAGTAACTGATCTTACATTTTCTTTTAAGTAAGGGAAATTCAGCTCTCAGTTTTATCAACTTATTTAACATAATGCACATTTATATTAAATCTTCAACCAACTTTCTATAAGGGTTTGCTATCTGAAACTTGAAAACATAATTAAAGGCAGTAATTCATAAACCTAGTGCCCTAAATAAATGATATCCGGTATGTGATCTTGTGAATATAATTTTAGATATAAAGCTTCTTTTGTTTTAATCTAACAGTAAAAAAGACTTCAAAAGCGCACATTCGATTTTTAAGCTCTCGTGTACCCCCCCCCCCCAAAAAAAAAATGTACACTAAATTCAAGCATAAAGGTCGAAATTTTGTAGCTATTATTACAGAATGCAATGTTACACAAATAGTACAAAAGTTGTTTGTGGCTGTTGTTTGTTGATTCAAACTAGAATTTTTTGGTTGTATGATCATTTCTTAATCAAACAGGATTTGAAACTCCATTTATACGCAATGATAATTTTTTCATTTTAAAAGTTTATTTTAAAATGAGATAAAATGAAAAAATAGCTTATAACAGATGGGAAAAAATTAATTTATTATATTTGTTTGGCATATAATAATATAATATTTTGAATCAATATGATTTTTATCATGTGAAAATATGATGTTTTCGTAAGGGGATTTTCGTATGAATAATTGAAGGCAACGATTTACTGAAGCTCGAAACCGTGTAGGTAATGAGTATAAATGGCAGTACTCATCAACATCTTTTAATCGCATTAATTTTTTTACCTGCTTTTAATAGAGTTGCATTATTTTTACGTATGCTCCCTTGAAAGCAGATGTGTTTTTAAAACATTGCCCTGCTTTTGCAAACTGGTTTAAACTACTTATTGGCTAAAATTGATTAAGAAAAATCATGACAAAAAATAATAATGTTCTCATATGATAATTCGAAATTTGCGAACTTAGATTTCATTTTTTATCCTTTTTTAAATTGGATTTCTTTTTTTAACCCTTAATAACCCAGAGTTTCAATTTTGATACCAATCTTTTAAACCGAATGTTCACATTACTATTAGTTTTTTTATATAGGTTGGCTGTACGTATTTTACTGTTGTATAATATTCTTTCCAAAGGAATTTTAAAAAAATCAAATGTCATTATTATTGTTTTATTTTATCTATGACATATTACTTGCGCGGCAAAGTGAACAAGTAAACACATTTTACTAAAAGTTTTGAATACAAATTTGATATATTTCCTTTTTCTGAAGAATATAAATACTTGCGATAGTAAAAACAATCAATGTTTCGCATTATTTCATGCATAGGTATATCTGATTTCATTATGGCGTTAATGCCTGAAGTATCAAAATTGATACCTGTTTTTTTTTTCTAAATAAATATGTAAAATAAATATTGTGATTTTTTTAGCTATTTTTCCCTTCATCTAGACCCTCAAGGAAACACAGAAATATTAAAAATAAATCACTTTCGTAAATCAGGCTACTAAGGGTTAATATTAAATTGACAGGATGAAAACGAAGTCTATATTTTTTTCGATTCTGTAAATTTATTTACTTACTTCAGTTCTGCACAAGCGTTACATTTTTAGATAAAATCGGATTAAAATTCAATTTCGAGGCAACAAAAAATGGCTATTTGGAGATTGACTTATAAATTTTATCCCACACTATTATGCCGAGGTCAACACTTTAACTGGCATCCTTTCTATAAATTTCTATGCCTCATCAATTTAAAGATACTTGGATTGTCAAAATAAAGGAACATTAGCCTATTCATCTGGCGGGATATTAAAATCGGTTATCCAACAGGTGAACTTCTTACCTTGAACCTGACACATTACAACTGAAGATGCCACGATTTGCAACAAACAAGCACTTAAACAAGCAATTAAAAATTCATTTTAGTTATAAAACTAATTTATAAGATGTCATTAATCCCGCCTTGGGCTACCTCAGATACAAGGATTAGAAGCTGAAAGGCGTAACGAAAGATATTGGCGTCCAGGTTATGTTATTTCTTTCGCCTTTTGGTTGTCTTCATTGATTTAGAAAACGAAATTAAAGCTTTCAAGTTATGGAATAGTTTTTCGTCTCTTCACAATATTTCAATTTAAATATAAAGATAAACGTAGTAATGTTTTGGCACCAGGGCGATGCTTTAAGACAATCCTTCCCCCCTTTCTATTTTTATACGTCTATGTACCACTCAATTACATCGCAATTCGAGTTTTGAAGATGTGTTTCGAAGCTTTGGGGAAGGTGATTGGTTCTATATTCCTGGGTAGGTACATTAAGGCTGCGGGGTCGAATTGCCTCCACTTCAAAAACGAATGGCATGTCGGGAATGAGAAGGATCAAATCTCATATGATTAACATACAGATATTTATAAATTGGATGCTATCTGTAAAGGGCAAGCATCATGAAAAAATCATGCAAAAATCTATACAAGGAAGACTGTTGAGCCTAGAATTTCCAAATGAAATACGTAGTTATTTCTAATGCAAGAAAAGAATTTCAAAAAAATAAGGATTTTTAGTTAAACATCAAAATAATTTCTAAAATTTTCCCTCGTCAAATTTGGTGAATAAAATTTTAAAAATTTTGTTGTTCTGCTCTAAAATTTAAATATAAATTTATCTTTTTTAGATATGTCGTTTAATTTTAGTACAATTTTTCTTCAGTTTAATAGTTTTTATCATGTCAGAACATGATGTTGTTTTTGGGATGAGGTTTTTGGCGTCAACAAAATTCCGTAGGTGAAAAATAAAAATTTTATTATCTGCACGAACATCTCAAAAATTCAGCTTTTAATAACGCGTTGTCACTGCATTTACAAAAGCTCCGATCAAAAAAATAAGTTAATGACTACAGCAAATAAAACTTGGAAAAATGTCATTTTGAACACGCGATTATATGAAATGAAATAAATAGGAAATGCGATATTTTTTATACAATAAATGCGAGGCAAAGTTTTTTTTAATCGTTTGCAATGCTAAAATAACTCATTCAATGAAACCATTAAAATGAATAAAAATATAATTTAACTTGCACGAGCATGTAGTGCTTGGCCGTTCAAGAAAATATGCTCTGACATGATACATTGAAATATGAATAGGAGATTTCATTTTAATCTTTATTTAATCTATATCTTTAAACATATTTTACAACAATATTTGACTGCTTTAATTTGTGGTTTTATACTCAGTCGTATTATGTTAATATTTACAAGAGTTTCGTTTGAATTTTATTATTACTACAATTATGAATAAAAACAGAATAATAAAAATAAATGAAACTATATCTTTATCATGCTTCAATACTTCATACTAGAGATTCGAATCTCCTTTCATTTATTTTTAAAAATACATTCACCCATATTATGGACATTAGGAATAACATTTTTGAAGCGTGAAAACTGAAAAAGAATATACTTTATTCAGATTAGAAAGAAAATAATAAACAAAAGTAAAGAAACAAGCATACAATCAGTCTAAAAAACTGTCCAAAGATTTTAGAAATTTTGTGATGTCTCAGGATTAATTAATTGACTGTCAGTTATGCGAAATATTTGCTTCCAAATTCATTTCATTCTAATTAACTTGTCAAATTATGCGTTTCGGGAAATGTTAAACAAAATGCATTGCATATATTTAAATTTCTAATCAAAATCACAGTAGTACACTTTTCGAAATTAGCAAAACAAGGTCACTAATGAATCAAGGAAAGTCAAAGAATCGCGTACTTAATATAAATAATGCATTGATGTTTTGCAATAAAAATTCATATCACTGCTTATATGTTTTCAGATATTTAGTAATATTCAGAAATTTTTTCTGCCTGTAAGTCAATAAAAGTGGCAGAGTGACTTGAAATAACAAATTTAAATATAAGGTTTTCAAAGTCAAAGAATTTTAAGTTTTCTTTAAAAGCAATAAAATATATTAAGCAAATTAAAAAATTTTAAAAATGCTAATAAAAAATTCTGGTTAAAATATAAAAAAGTACCATACATATAAATAATATGAAATTATTTGGATCTTAATTTTTTAAAAAAATTTTACGATGAGCAACAATACATACAATTTCATCATTAAGACTTTTGATCTTTTAAAATAATTGTTTTATAACTTAAATTCTAAATGGTATCAACAAAAAAAATTAACTAAATTTAGAGCTAAAAACCACCAAATTTAACTAAGAAACGTTAACAATAAATTATTGCTATTTTTATTTGAAGAAAAATATTTTTATTAAAAGAATTTGAATTGAAAATTGATTCTTAAATAAATTATTAATTACTTATCTGAAGACCAAAAAATTCTGAATGTCGAGTTAAAATTAAAAATTCATTGTTTAATGAACAAAATCAATAAAAACCGTTATAACATATTGCAATTGAAAGTAAAAAGTTTGATTTCAATCATTAAAAGATTCAGAACTACTAGACTAAAATTTATTATCACTTTTCAAAACTGTCTACATTCACAACCTGCAATAAAGGGTGCTTACGTATTATACCGTCTTCGCCAACGATCGCCAACGTTTTAGTAACTCATTGGCGACGGATTTAAATTAGGTGATAAAAATTAACGGATTGCACCATTGCCGGATTGCCATAATTGGTGGTTTAATAACTCGCGACGACTTCAAATTTGGCGATAAAGTTGGATGGTTTAATACGTAAGTACCCAATAAAGTTAATTTTTAATATTTGTTTGCATAATCAGTGAAATATAAAGAATATAAGATCAGTATTTTATATTTATAAACTTAAATAAACCCCTTCCTTATTAGTCCCACAACAAAAAATATATGTAAAAGCAGAATAATAAAGGGTAAAATTTAAAAAAAACTATCAATACCTGCCACAATTATTTATAAATTGAACATTGATTTTTATGCTTTGAAAACAAAATACAATTAAACTCATGTAGCATAAAATTAATAATTAGAATATAAGATATAGGGCAATATTCAAGACTATTGTTGTAATATGCTAGCCACACATGAGGAATTTTAAACAGCGCATTAGAATTTGTAAAATCAATAAGACAATACATATTATGTTCGAGTGTGCATGTATGTGTAGAGTGACGTAGAGCTAAGTATCTTGTTTGATTGTTGAAATGACTCGATTGTTATAAAAATGTGTGTATGTGTGAGCGTTATTATTTCTTAATCAATTGTTTTAGCAAACAAGCGCCATGCAAGAATTTTTTGTTTTGTTTAAACAACCTATAGATTTAAAATATTGATCTTAGAAACTCTCATATTTGATTCGTTTTTAGTGAATTTTAGAAAAAAATCCATTAAATATCTGTTATAAAGAATAATGAAACAAAATAATAACCAATTACAAAGAAGAGTATTTTTTTCACTCTCTCTGTTATTAACGAATGAAATTATAGGAAATATTTAATTAAAAATATGAAGGAAAACCGGATCAAAAAACAAAAAGTATTTAAAAAATACTATAGCTATATGTATAAAAATTTATATATATATATGGATAATATCTAAAAAAAATTTATGATATTTTGATCATGTCTATCATCACAATTTTATGATGTTTTGTCCTTCATATTTCTTACTCAAAATAATTCCATCTTAGAGTATATAGATAAAAGTGCGTTTTTTTTAAACATTTAGATTTATTTTATTAAATTCTTTTGCTATTATCATTCACTAACTTATTATTTAAACTTGCATTTCCCTATTGTCGATTAGTTAGGGACGATTAAGAAGTTGATACATTCTTTTTCCGATTCTAAAAAAACTTCTAAAATAAATTAAAGATACATTCTATTAAAACAACAACGATCAATGCTAATCTGCTATCAACTTATCAGAAAGAGCGGTTAACTATTTCCCAATAGGATATTGCAAAATTAAAAATTTTCGACCTTGGAAAAAAAAGATGCCTCCTGACCGACCCACCCCTCTCCTGTGCAGTTAATACATCAAAGAGCTCATTAAGAAATGAAAAGTGGTCGAAAGCAGGAGGAAGAATCCTTCTTATTTTCCAACTGCTGTTTAGTTGTCCCAACTTCGAATGACAGATCGCCGCTATCTTACGACTGGCTTGAATTGTTTCACACCTTGGGCGCCAACTAATTTTAAGCTAAATAAGTTCCAATATCATTTTTCTTCGGGGGCGAAACAAAAATTGCGCTTCTGCTTGTTGTAGACCAGGCAAACCAGTGCAATATCTTTTTTCTCTCCAACTAAAACTTTAACAAAACTTAAACTAATCTAACTCAACTAGTATTAAAACTGTGCTTCTGCTTGTTGCAGAACAGGCCGATAGCACATCTTTCTTTTTATCTACAGTATATCTTTAGCAAAACTTAAACTAATCAAACTAAACTAATATTAAAATTGTGCTTCTGCTTGTTGTAGAGTAGGCAGATCAGTGCAACAATTTCGTGTGTGTGTGTTTTTTGTTGTTGTTTTGTGCAGCTATATTAAGAAAACTTTAATTAACCAAACTAAACTAATATTTATCATTTACATTTTTGCCTCCTTAAAATACAATATCAATTTTAGATTGCTAATCAGTAATATAAGCAATAAATCAGTACCCAAATACTTAGTATAATTAATAATTAGTTGCCTGTTGTTGTTACTAAACCCAGATGGCCCAGCAGTAATAGACCATTTCCATAAAACCCAATGTTTCCAAAAAGTCCATAAATAGAACTGATTCTGTGAGTATTTCATGCTTTGTAAACTTTAGACAATTTAAAATGTGAGTGGGAGAAGCTGGAGCGCTCTTACACCAATGACAGTCCGGGAAATACTTTTGTCCCAGGCGAAAAGTGAGACCTTTAATCTTATTGCTTTAACATCATATATCGAAATCAGATCAACTTCCTTTACTTTAATATCATATATCAAAATAAAATCAACTTTTATACTCTTTAACATCATATATTGAAATACGATCAAATTTCTTATCCTTTAACGTCATATATCGAAATGGGATCAAATATTTATCTTATTCCTTTAATATCATATATCGAAATAAGATCAACTATCTATCTTATTGCGTGTAGTTGTTTTTGTTTTTACCAATCAAAGATGGCCCAGCAATGCTAGACCATCTTCATAAAACCCAATGTTTCCAAAAAAGTCCATAAATAGAACTAAGTCTTTGAGTATGCCATGTTTAGTAAAATTTAGATAATTTAAAATGTGAGAGGGAGAAGCTGGAGAGCTCTTACACCAATGACAGTCTGGGAAATATTTTTGTCCCTGGTGAAAAGTGGGACCTTTAATATGTCCACTGATAAATCGAGAGGGGGCTGTATGTTGTTTTCTATCACCCCTGGTCTGGAGGGGCCCCACCAGACTATCTCTAAAGCTGCCTGAGTATTGATTATTTTAACCATTATTTGAGAGTAACTTTTGTTAAGATATTAAAATATTTTTAAACGAAGAGAATTGTCAGCATAAAATAACCTATTATAAAATTATATAACTCAGATTTGTTACAGTACAAGATAAATATATAAGAACGTGGATATTAATGCATTGATGGATTTCAACTCGATCAAATTGAGGAATAAACAGTTTTGGAATTATTGGGATATGGAACTTATTACATTAATGATTTAAATTAGAAATTTTTTATGAAAAAATTCTTAACTTAAGCGATTATTTTGATTTTAGGCCAGTAATTAAATTAAATTCACTTAGTCAACATCTAACTCGGCCCGATACAAATTCAAAATTTTCATCATATTAATTTTTATTAAACCTGCTATTGAAGATGGGTTTTTTTTGTCTTTAAAAAATATCATTAATTATTTTCTTCATGAAACTCCGTCACAATTTGCAATACTCATATGGCAAAATAGAAATGGAAATAAATGAATAAATATTTTCTCTCAATTTTGAGTTCACTTAAATTGGGATTTATATTTGAGATTTCGTTATGATTCCCCCCCCCTTTACTATATGAAATAAATCAGAAATCATTTTTAAAACAGTAGATACAACTGGTCTAAAAAAATGGCGGCAAAAGGAAGTAAAAATTTCATATCATTGATGTTTAAATTTTCGAAGGAATTTTTGTGACAGAAATAAGAATGCACTTTCTTGCATTTTAGAATAAATTAAACTTTAGTATTATCCTTTATAAATAATACTTCCTATTTTTATTGCCCTTATTTATATAAATATAAGCACCTGGCGCTAAAAAAGGAAACCACAATTAGTGTTAAGTTAAATAGATTTATATTGAAAGTCTTTTATAAACTATGTCTCAAACAAGATCAAATTATCAAATGGGCAAAAGAAAGAACTTATACCCAAAGTCTTAATTATATTCAGTATAATATTAATTACGTATTCGTTTTATATTTAGCATAATTTAATTTTGTGCTTTCATTTTATTTACTACAGCATTGCACTCGAACTTATCATACTTGAATTGAAGTATCTTCAAACTTTATTCTGACAACATTCCTATTGAATCATCTTTGGTAAGTTGTATATTATGTTGTCTTTCATTTATTGCTTTAGTTTCTAAAATGTCAGCCACATTATTAAACGATATTTAGATTGTATTCAAATAATTTAGATTAATATTTCTATATTAAACTAAATTATATAATAAATAAAATATAGAATTTAGACAGTATATAATAATTTGGTTTTCTTTTAAATTTGAATATTTTGTAGTATTTTCAGGGTGATTCAATTTCGTGACTTTAGGTGACTTGAAATAACATGCTTGAATTTATTAGAATTGTGATCATTTATCGTTTGAATTTTTTTTTTTCGATATTAATTTGCGTTTCGTGTGAATATTTTTTGTTGATAATTGGCTAATTGACTCAAAAATTAACAAATCTGATAAATAATTTACCTTATATTAAAGCATTTGTTTAAAAAAAATTTACATATTTTTAAATTTTATTTTTGAATTTAAATTACATTTTTCTGCCAATATATTGATATTAAGTGTTTTGAATGATATTCATGATTATTACGAAGTTATGTTCATGAACTTATGTTGTTTCCTTGTGCTACATTATTTTTTGACTTGAAAGCGGTTTCTATAAAAAAAATGAATGTATATCAACTATTTATACGTGGTTTTGAAAATTAGAAAATAGGATATCAAATCGTACATTATTAAACAATCTCCAAATAATTTAATCTTACCCTGCCACCAAAATATGGGTTTTAATCTTTAGATTGGAAATAAATGTCATATTGTATATTTCGGATGAAAAAATATGCTTCTGCGTAAGAAAACATTTTCTATGTTTAAATGAATGTAAAAATTTATAAACGGTAAACCATTTCTTAAAATATTTCTTTCAACATTTATATAAATAATATAATACATATAACTTTATTGCCTAAATTTTTTAAATAAATACTTATTGTTGTTGTTACTGATGGCACTTGCCATTATCAGTGATTTTAAGCCGAAATGAGCGTCTCATGTTTTTGAAGTAGCGCCAACTAGGTCCAACAAGGTCCACTCATCACATTCGCTAACACAGCTCCTTTTTACAAGGAGGCACATTCACACACCTCACAGATAATTCACAGAAAAACAACTATGCCCGAACCGGGACTTGAACCCGGGAAGCCCAGATCAGGAGGAAGACGCGTTACCTCTGATATAGCTTATCTGTACCCCTGCTTTGCATCAATGAAATGCTCTAGCAATTATGACATACATTTTTATATAACATTTATTATCCAGAATAAATTAAATCTTTTTTATTAGTATTGTTTATGAATAGTAAAGTTCTGATAAATTTAATAAGTTTAATTTTCATGAAAAAATATTTTTGTAATATTAATTTTAGTTAATAACTTATACGCTAACCCATAAATTAATTATATAATTACTATATTTTTTAATAAAAGAATGATCACTCAAAATGAATTTTTTTTTCCATTTTCCCATTCCCTGATTCAGTTGAATCTAAATAAATGGGAATCCAAGATAATGGAGCTCCTACATATATATTTAATTTTTTTATTCTATACTATCTTTTATATTTTTATCCCAAAGAAATGAAAAATCGCTTCCCAGACGAAAAATTTATATACCCAAGCTATGCATCAAGCTCAAGCCAGACTAAATGACAGAAAAATTTACTACGAGCAGTTAAATTTACTTCTGTTTCAATCTCAACTTATGGACTAGACATTTATCCTATATCCACTCGAGATCATCCTCACTACAAACGGATGAGCATGCAATCGTATATTATTTAGTTACCAATCCCCAGTTTTCACTTGATTCGTTGTGAACCTTGACCCCTGGCTATTCCTTCAAAGACTGTCAGGCCGTACGCCTATCTCATACAGAAACCCGAAAACTCTTGCCAGGATCAACTGATTGAAGACATTGGTTTTTATTGTTGGTGTTGGTGTGTGTTCATTCCTAATTCGTTCAGACGGAATTCTTTTGTTGGCATTTATCTGATATATGGCGTATCACACGATTACACGGTGCACATTTTAATTACTTTGTTACTGTACGTCTTTATTTGATACGTGCGCTGGAAGAGATGGAATTCCGCCAGGTGAACTCGCCTTTGCTGAGGGGCCAACTGATAAATTTAACAGAAATGGAAGACTTAAAAGCAGTGAAGGAGATGTCTTCATTCGCTGAAATGTAATTGACTCACAGCTATGGCTCTTGCAAAACTTAGTTCGCTAACGATATTATGAAGAAAATAAAGATTAAAAGGAAATCTGCTATGCATATTTCAATGTATCATGTCAGAACATAATTTCTTGAACGGCCAAGCACCACGCTCTCGTGCAAGTTAAATGATATTTTTATTCATTTTAAATGTTTCATCGAATGAGTCCCTTTAGTTCTCCAAGGGATACAAAAAAAAAACTTTGTCTCGCATTGATTGTTTAAAAAAATATCGCATTTCCTATTTACTTCATTTTATATAATTACGTGCTCAAAATGACATTTTTCTATGTTTTATTTTTTGTAGTCACTAAATTATTTTGTTTAATCAGAGCTTTTGTAAATGCAATAGCATCAAGATATTAAAAGCTGATTTTTTTGAGATGCTCGTACAGATAATAAAATTTTTATTTTTCACCTACAGATTTTTGTTGACGCCGAAACCCTTTCGCCGAAAGAAAAATATTTTAAATTCAAATAATTTTCATTAATTCTATATTTAATTTTAATTTTTAAAACCCTTTCTCTCAGAAAACATGTTATTCTAGTTTTTTGGGGGTTTTTTCCTAAATCAAAGAAAACCTATATCTTAAATTTTGTAGTTTTTTACCAAAATGTATGTACTTTAGAACCATAGGTTCATTGCATTAACGTCAAGGTTACATTTCATAATTTATAAAAAATGTGCCTACTTAAAAGCGTTACCACATTAAGATCAAATATAAATATATAGTAGTAACCAGTAGGTATCATTATTTCAAAATTCATAATCTATGAAGGCTTACGTATAATGTGCTTAGAAAAAGTAATTCGAGTATACTGCCTCAACCAAAAAAATCTTCATTAACAAAATTTTTTAAAAATCAAACTACAGGCTAAATGTCTTAGCTCTGAGTAAAAGATGTGGTCTGAAAGGTTATAGATTTTCTGTGTAAGTCTCTAGAGTACATTTTAAAACTTAAAGAAAACATGCTCGTCTAAAACCGTTATCAGGTTAAAATAAAATAAAGATTGAAATGAAATCTGCTATGCATATTTCAATGTATCATGTCAGGGCATCATTTCCTGAACAGCCAAGCACCACGTACTCGTGCAAGTTAAATTATATTTTTATTCATTTTAATTGTTTCATCGAATGAGTCACTTTAATATTGCAAACGATAAAAAAAAACTTTGTCTCCCATTTATTTATTTTTTAAAATATCCCATTTCCTAATTATTTCATTTCATATATTCACATGCTCAAAATGAAATTTTTCTAGGTTTTATTTGCTGTAGTCATTAACTTATATTTTTTTTAACTAGAGCTTTTGTCAATGATATGGTAACACGTTATTAAAAGCAAATTTTGGGCAACTGATTTTTGTTGAAGCCGAAAACCTTATCCCAAAAACATCATCATATTCTTACATGGTAAAAATATAAATAGGTGGTAATAGCTTGGAGGTAGCAGTTACTTCAAAGCTCATAATAAATAAACCCATAAGTATAAGTGTCTCTTATAAAATAATTCAGGTATATTGCCACTACTGAAATGACTTCAATAACACCCCTGGTTATTTGCTACAATGAATTAGATCTAAAGTGAGAAGTTTGCAATTTCTACAAATCAGAGACCGTCTCGAATCGGTGTGATGGTTGCCAATCCGTGGCACATAAAGCCACAAAGACATCCTGGGGTGTGAAATCTTCGAGGTAGTGATGAACTGTTGAACATCTCTCAAAACTCTTGATCTCGTGACCTCGCCATACAACTTGTTAAATACAGGTGGAGTTCAGAGTTCCTCAAAATTTATTATTCGGATTTTTCTTCTTGATTTTATTAGAGAAATAGTCATAAATTTGCTCTTCCGTCTGGCGCTGTTTGGTATGTGGTGCAAATGGAATACGATAACGAAGATAAACGGTTTCTAAGTGATTGTATACGATTTCCTTTGAGTTAGGGTACTGCTACCGACGTTCGAATGCATTGAACTTGGTAGGTCGTTTCGAAGGAGAATGGGATTCGGACAAATATTTATGGAGATTATTTATTTTATTGAAATGGGTCATTCTTTATCGTCAGCAGTGGAAAGTGTATAAACCTTTTCGATGCTGACAACAACAAAAATGATAGGTAAGTATATAAAGTGTTTCGATTTTATTTTTCAGAATGAATGGAGTAAAATTTTATCGATTTGTATTCGAATAGAAAATTAAATCAACTTAAGAATGGATATTTGTTGTGCATATTTCAATGTATCATGTCGGAACATCATTTCTTGAACGGCCAAGCACCACGTGCTCGTGCAAGTTGAATTATATTTTTATTCATTTTAATTGTTTCATTGAATGAGTCTCTTTAGTAACACAAACGATCCAAAAAAACCTTGTCTCGCATTGATTGTTTAAAAAATATCACATTTCCTATTTATTTCATTTCATATAATTACGCTCTCAAAACGACATTTTCTAAGTTTCATTTACTGTAGTCATTAACTTATTTTTTTTTAATAGGAGCGTTTGTAAATGCAATGACAACGCATTATTAAAAGTTGATTTTTTGAGATGCTCGTACAGATAATAAAATTTTTATATTTCGCCTCGGATTTTTGTTGACGATTATTCTAGAATCTTATAAAAGTGAAGCTGTACAGAAATGTTTTTGATTTTATTTTTCTGAACGAATGAAGTAATACTTTATCGTTTTCCATTAAAATAGAGGATAAAAACAACTTAAGAATGCAATTATTCTAGAATCTTATAGGAATATAATGTGTATTAAAGTATCTTTGTTTTGTTTTTAAGTATAAATGAAGTTTTTGGTTTATTTGAATTCAGATAGAAATTAAAAATAACTTAAGATTGGAATTATTCTAGAATCATATATATATATATATTATTTTTCAGAATGATTGAAAGAAAATTATTCGTATCGTTAGATTTCATTTTTCAGAATAAATGAAGTAAAATTTAATCGTTTTGTATTCGGATAAAAAATAAAAATAATCTAAGAATAGAAGGATTCTAGAATATTATAGAAATGAATAAAAGTGCATGAAAGTATCTTTGATTTTGCTTTTCAAAAGGAATCTAACAAAATTTTGTCGTTTGATATTTGATTCTTAAAAAAAAGAAGAATTATTCCGGAATGCTGCAAAATCCTTAAAATCATTACTTTATGATGTTTTTTTAATTTATAACTTTTCTGTAATATATATGTTATTTTTAATTAATCGCAAATTTTGCTGTAAATTAGTTTCATATATATTTCTTGAAAAGATTCTGAAATATTTTATAAAAAATTAGTTTCATTTAAGAGGATTTTCTTTAAATTCTGCTAAACATTGAATTAGAGATATAATCCAAGTAGAATTTAAAGAAAGATAGCGAAGTGCTCCGTTAAATAAACTATTGTAATTAATCAGGAAATAGATTTGTAACTAACAAATCGTTTAATCAAGCATAAAAATATTTTGAATTCCTTTGCATTTTTTTAGTATAAAACCCTAATCCAAAAGCAACATTTTTTTTTTTTTTTGTAAAAAAAAGCATCAATTAGGGTAAAATATATAATTTATAAACCAAAAATTCATGCCTTTTTACCAAATATGAAGAAGCTGCTTAACAAAACTGTTCCTTTTACTTAAGAATTACATTTAATATAGAAAAAAAAAAGTTTATTTCTGTTTTAAAACATTGATTCTATAAAACTGGTACAAAAGACCCAGTGCAGGCTTTTATTTCTGAAAATTAGTTATACATTGCGTTCTTTTAATTGTATTCTTTAGTTCGTTTTTTTATCATGTATAAAAACAATTAACTTGATTTATAAAGATGTATATCTTCATGCAATCCGTTTTTAGAGATGAATTTTACAGCATTAAATCAGAATATAAATTTCTGTAATATCTGCAATCATGTAAGAACATGATGTTTTTGGGTTGAGGTTTTTGGCGTCAACAAAAACCTAATGGCGAAAAATAAAAATGTTATCTGCACGAGCATCTCAAAAAAATCAGCTTTTAATAACGTGTTGCCATTTCATTTACAAGAGGTCTGTTTTAAAAAATGACTACAGCAAACAAAACCTAGAAAAATGCAATTTTGAGCACGTTATTATATGAAATGAAATAAACAGGAAATTTTTAAACAATAAATGTGATTCAAAGTTTTTTGGATAATTTGCAGTACTAAAGTGACTCATTCAATGAAACTATTAAAATGAATAACAATATAATTTAACTTGCATGAGCACGTGGTACTTGGACGTTCAAGAAATGATGTTCTGACATGAGACATTGAAATATGCATAGCAGATTTTATTTTAATCTTTACTTTATAAATTAAAAAAAAACTTCAAGCCCTATAAACTTTGAATCCTGTTTTGCTAAAGTAGGATTGAATTTTTTATTATTATTATTTTCCCCTTTTTACATATTTCAGTTTTTGGTAGTGTTTTCAAATAGTAATGTCATTCTTAAATAACTTTTTGTACTACTACTCTTACTAAATTTTACACTAACTTTATTATTACTCTTACTAAACATACTTTTTATGGAAGAGAGAAAGGAGATTGAATTTCATCTTAACAATTCAAATTAAGAACCAAATTAAATTTTACAAAATACAAACATTGTACGATAATAAAATTGATATTTCAAAAAAAATGTAATTTTTTTAAGTTTTAAGAAGAAAAAAAACTCATTTTTGTAAAAAAAAATAGTCTCGGAAAATATGATCTTCGTTTCCATAAAAATCATAATGTTTACTCCTCTGTCGACGGTTAAAACTATTTTCTCACTCGATGAATATTTCTGTTTGACGCCTATTTCTTGATTTCTTTAGCGTCTTGTTTTCTCTGGCTGAATGGTGTTTTGGGCACGCCTTTTCCGGAACATTTCTAATAATGTTTTGCAATTTTATTACCTTATTTTTTTATTTCTATTTAATTAATGAAGCGTTGAATTTAATGCAGCTGTAGAAATAAATATCAATAAACTTGTCTGTGCGTCCATATAGTGATTTGTTTACATTTGACTTCTTACCCTTCAGCAATTAATAATAATTCTGTGCCACCTACGATGTATGTATAAAGAGAAAGATAAGGAGAGTGTTATCTTTGGAATACAAAAATGTGGATGGTAAGATGCCGATATATTTTGTTGATGAATTATTCACTAATCAAATGCCATCGTTATGAGGGTGGGAGGAAAAGCTTCCGGCTTGACCTTGAGATGACGTTCCTAGAATTACTGTGACTGAATCACTTGAAAGTGCCGTTTTTGTTTAGCATTTCTTGCATATTTTAAAAGTTTTGTGTTTGGTTGTTTCTGTACTGTGCTTTTTGGAATTATCGTCGTTTGTTTTTGCCGTATATGGAGAAAACTTAAGCGCGAGCTGTGATTAAATATTTTTTAATAAAAAGCTTATCTTCTAACTGATATTAAAATTGCACTAGATACTGCATCGGCGGAATATGCTCCTTCACTTACAATTTTTAAGACTTTGTAAACTTTAAACGTTGTTGTGCAAGCACTCTACAGGTAGAGCGTTCTGGAAAGCCAAAATCAGTCACTACTGAAGAAATCGTTTGTAAAGCTCACAAAAATATTATGATGATCGCTGATTGAAATTGAATGATAACCGATTGAATTACAGCCTATTAAAATTGACAGAGGTTCCTGAATCTGTTGATGTATTTGAAAAGCGGACTTGTCATATTTTAATCAGTATTTTGGATACAAGAAAGATATCAGCAAGAAGGACAATGCATTTCCTGACATTGAATCACAACTTCTGTGCATGAGGATATAGGTGCTGTATTTTTCAAACCCATAGATTTTTTGTGAAGTTTCTTTACTGCAGATGATACACGGGTCCATTACTATTACAGAGCCCAAAAAGCAATTAAAACAGTGGACAGTGAAAGACGGATAAGCATCAATAAAAGCAAAAAGACCAGGTTTGGCCAATAAGAGAGTCATGTTTCACTTGAACAATGCTCTCGCCTACGAGGCTGTCATTGTGATGGCAAAACTTCATGAACTGAATTTGAAATACTTCCTCGTGCACCCTATTCTCCTGATATGGTCTCATAAGACCACAAACTCTTCCCAAAATGGAAAAAAATTTCTTTCTGGTAGGAAACTCTGTTCTGATATTGAAGTCATTTCAACAACGAGTGCCTACTTTGAGGCCCTAGAAAAAAAAAGTTCTGACAGAGAATAGACGGAATCATTGCCTCGCCACTGGAGCAAGTATATGCCTTTGGAAGAAGACTGCGTTGAAAAATAAAGCAGTCATTGATTTAATTTTTTTCACAGTTAGAACATAAACTTTTCTATCCGCCCTCGTACAAGCATGATTTGGTAGTGTTTAAGACTTCCATGACATTCAAGTTTACAAATGGTCACTATCAAATTTTTGCTTGAAGAACAGCAATCATTAGTCAAGAACATTATGATTGCACTCAAGATCTTCGCTCTTCTAAGATAGAATTTCTCAACCCCTTTTTACTCATATTTCCTTTACATTATCAACACTGCACCACACATGACAATTCCTGTATATAATTGCTAACATTTATATAGAAGTACACTCTAATACAGAGGCATTTTTATTTTCTCCTATACAGCATAGAGAAAGTATAATAATCTTTAAAAAATTCGAACTAGGGTTATTGGTGTATCTCTAACGTTTCTCACTCCCCTTAGTTTGAAAAATCACAATTTTAGAAAACATCTGTCCATCTGTGATAAAGATAATTCAAAAACGCTTTGTACTAGAAGCTTGGGATTTGATATGCGGTTTTTACACAAAATTTGCAGATTTCTATTGCATATATCTGTATCTATTTCTTTCTATACTCTTCTCTTATAAAATTTTCAATAAAATCTGATTAGCAAATGCCATGCTTCCGGCTGTTGTAATAAAAATTAACACGATGATTACTGATCTGAGAGTCTCGCTTAGGGCATGGTTGTTCTGTGTACTATCTATGAGGCGAGTAAATATAACCCCCTGTAAAAAGAACCTAAATAAGCGAATGTGATAAGTTTGTTACTAAATCGTTCACTTAACCCTAGTTGGCGCTACTTCAAAAAACAAGAGACGCTCATTCAGCTTAAAATTACTGATGGACGTCAACACCCTTATTCATGGCAAGTGCCATTAGTAACCACAACGATAACTACAAAACTGAGATGTAGATTAAAAAAAACTAGATAATTAAATTAACATGTCTCGTATAGATACTTATTAAATTTTGAGCCAAATACAAAGAAATTAACATTGTTCCGGTTTGTTCTTTCAGAAACATGGAAACACGATAGTTCGAACATGCAGTGACTTAAGTATATCAAATCTGGTACGGAATTTTGATTACTAGTGTAGTTTTTTTTTTTTTTCAAATTTTGCTTTTAATCGATTTATAAAAACATCCCTAAAACACAAATTCGGTTTTTGGATAATATTATCCTTATTCCAGGGATTAATCTGTAAGAAACTCGTGAAGAGATATACGAAGGATTCTGTCAAAATGTTAAAATTGCGCCAAAAGTTAATATTTCGTTATTATTGATTGTCAGTGTCATTTTTAACGTTCTCAGGAATGACACCTTTTAGAGAAAATATTTTGGGGAGACCGTTCCCACAGACTATTTTTGACATTTATGTAAAAATGTTGTTGTTGTTGTTACTAATGGCCCTTGCCCTGGACAAGCCCCCCCCCCCGCTGATACAGCAGTAGATTTAAGCCCGAAAGAGCGTCTCTTGTTTTTGAAGCAGTGCCAACTTGGGCTAATATTACGATTTAGCTACCCATTCAACACATTTGCTGGCACAGCTTCTTTTTATAGGGTGGCACAGTCACACATCTCACAGATAGCACACAGAAGAACAACCATGCCTAAACCAGGACTCCCAGAACACGAGGAAACGCACTACCTCTGTGCCAGAAAGCCGGCTTATCCAAAAATAATGTATATTAATAGTTATGTACGTTAATTACCAATATATATTATTTACAATACAATTATATACAATTAATTAAATTTCAAATATCTATCTATTAAATATCTATCTTTTAAAAAGTTTTATGCAATGATTATGGAAAAATTCCTTTTACTATCAGGTTTTGTCCAATGATAATATCTCTTGCGACGAGCAATGACTTCTACTCACAAAATAAATACCTAACTGGAATCCTTTTAATTTTTTCCTAATAAAATATTATTTTAATTCTATATATTGACTTTTCTTTCATGCTCAGTCTATCTAACATTGTCCACCATTTCGTATTTTTTTCCATGTATCAATTAAAATCATTCCATTTTTCCTGGTGACACAAGTATGAAAGTTGAAAAAACGCTGCTCTGATATTATTATCCTATTTCTATGTCTCCAACAGAGCCATTAGTCTCCTTAAAATAAAGTAGCCGAATCTTAAGTCAATACGAAAAAAAATGCCTTAATAGTTCATATTTGAGTGTAATATTTATTACCAGAGCATTTTGTTTTTCTTTTTGAAGGAACAAAATCCTCAAAAACTACTTACTGCATGTAATTCAATATATCATTGATTCGGTCCTAATTCTTATTTAAGGACGTTATTAAAAGTCTTTTAATATAATTACAAAGCTAATTTATGAAGAAAAAAAAGCTTTTGGATACAAATTTCTATTACAAAAAAAAGGCACTACTTTATTATGCTAATCACTGCATCGTGCTCAAGATGCACAGACGAGCGAAATTCAATTATCAATGAATGAATAATAACCGACTGTCCTTAGGCAAATCTTCTTTCATCCGTCATCATCGTGATGTCATTGACTTTCAACCACTCGTCATTAGGGACGGACGGAACGAACTCGCATGCTAACGTGTTTGGCTTATTGAATTCAAGCTCATCTCTCCACCCCGCCGCAACAACTAAAAGTTCCGAAAAAGGTTCGCACAGGTGGTAATGATACACTGGAGCTGGTCATCTATAAAACATGAAACCTTCACTTTTCATAACATCTGCAATAAACTGACACTAATAGTCATTGAATAATAATCTGCTGGATAATGTAGCAAAAAGGAAGAAAATGTGTACATGCCGGCTCTCCTGACAAGGCGCTGACAAACTAACACATCCTTGATTCTTGTCTAACACCTTAATTGATACTTTGCTGTGAAGCCGGCTGCCAGTTTTTTGAATAGTGAAGAGGTGGTCTTTGAAGAGTGAATATTTTGGTGAAAAAAGTACAGTTTGCCCACACGTGTCATCCACACCTTTTGGACAGCTATCTGGGGCGGTGACGGCATTCACCAGTTTGGCGATGCTTCACGCACGATATCCACAAATGATGCCGATCATTCTGGAACAAAATTCGACACTTGCATACGTGATTAATGCGGAAAAAAAATGTTGAATACTATATAAGAGTTCAGAGAAATCAGTTGTCAAATTTTGAATGCTGAAGACCAGATTTTGAAGGTAGAGTGATTTGACGAAACATTTTGGCATACTTGTCATCCATCGCTTCTCTATCTGTAAAGAAAGTGAAAATCATGAATGTGGCGAAATTTTACACACATGATGTCAACAAATGATGCCGAGAATTCTGGAGCAAAATTAGGCATTGCAAATGCTCCTACAGGAAAAGTGTTGAATACTATATAAGAGTTCAGAGAAATCAGTTGTCAAATTTTGAATGCTGAAGAGCAGATTTTGATGACAGAGTGATTTAGTGAAACATTTTGGTATACGTGTCATCTATTGCCTCTGGATCTGTGAAGAAAGTGAAAGTCATGAATTTGGCGATATTTCACTCATGATGTCAACATATGATGCCGAGCCTTCTGGAGCAAAATTCGACACTTGCACACGTGGTTAGAGGGGGGGAGGATGTTGAGCAAAATATATGAGTTCAGTGCAATCAGTTGTCAAATTTTGAATGCTGAAGAGCCGATTTTGAAGGCAAAATGATTTGGCGAAACATATTAGCATACGTGTCATCCATTGCTTCTGTATCTGTGAAGAAAGTGAAAGTCATGAATTTGGCGATATTTCTCAAATGACGCAGAGAATTCTGGAGCAAAATTAGGCATTGCAAATGTTCCTAGAGAAAAAGTGTTGAATACTATATAAGAGTTCATTGAAATCAGCTGCTAAATTTTAATTGGCGAAGAGCGGGCTTTGAAGGCGGAATGTTTTGGTGAAACATTTCAGCACAAATTTCATTTATTGCTTCTGGATGTGTGACTAAATTGGAAGTCCTCAGCTTGGCGATATTTCACTGATGATGTCTATAAAAGATGCCGAAGACAAGACACTTGTAGTCAGAGAAAAGTGTTGAATGCTGCGTTTGAGTTCAGTGAAACCAGTTGTCAGTTTTTGAGAGGTGAGGAGTGGATTTTGAAAACGGAAAGTTTTGGCGAAACATTACAGCACACGTGAGCTTCTGTATCTCCGTACCTGATGAAAATACGAATCGTCAATGTGGTAGTATTTCGCTTTCGAGATTTGCTTAAATATAGAAAAATCTTGAGCAAAAGAATACACTTTTAAATAGAATGAATACATAATATATTTTGGGATGGAATCTTTGATTCTATATAATATTAAACTATTCACTTTAATGTAAAAAAGGCAACTCTAAATAAGGATTTTTTGTTGAAAATATTTCTTATTGAGGTATATTAATTAAATCCATTGATTATAATTACGAAAAGAGATTCAGAAGTAATATCATTTCATAAAAACAGTAAAAAGATTTCAAATAAATTTAAAAAGCAGGTGCTTAACCCTTCAGCTGCTTCTCCCTCGATTTCCGGCGATTGGCAGTCAATCAATTTTCTATTGTATTCTGCGTTTTTCGCAGTTTAGAGTGTTTATTTTTACGATTATAGATTTTTATTATATCATACTATCGTGTAACATATAGAATCTTGTTTATATATCAGTTCACTTTGCTTTAAAATTATTTGCAAGCATCACATCTAAATAGGGATTTTAAAAAATTACGCGATCAGAGACTTAGAAGCAAAAATACCCTGTTTGTTTATCGAAAAGTACATATACTATAGAAATAAAAACTAGTTGTATGTGAATCCTATTTAAAAGGTTCAGGTTCAGAGAATTAAGTGAATTTTTACCATAGCTTGAATTAGCAAAAGTCGCTGTAGAAATTTTGAAACGCAAAAATTGGTTGAATTTCTGCAATGAAAAAATATCATTGGTTATAAAATTAGTTTTAAAAAGCATATTCAAGTCATACATAAATGCATTTTGTTTTAAAATATTTTTTTTTCATTAAGGTAAAATTAATATTTCTGAAATGTTATTTTCTGGGTTTTCAAATGGTACAAAAATACGTTTTGTCACAAAATTTTCTGAAGAAATAACAAGAAAAATCTGCTATTCATATTTCAATATATCATGTCAGAACATCATTTCTTGAATGGCTATACATCACGTGTTCGTGCAAGTTAAATTATATTTTTATTCATTTTAATCGTTTCGTTGAATGAGCCCTTTTAGCATTGCAAAAGATCCAAAAACTTTGTCTCGCATTGATTGTTTAAAAAATATCCTATTTCCTATTTATTTCATTTCATATAATCGCGTGCTCAAAATAACATTTTCCTAGGTTTTATTTGCGGTAGTAATTATTTAATTTTTTTAACCTGAGATTGTGTAAATGCAATGACAATGCGTTATTAAAAGCTGATTTTTTTATATGCTCCCGCAGAAAATAAAATTTTTATTTTTCAACTGTGGAGCTCTGTTGACGCCAAAAACCTTATCCCGAAAACAACATCATGTTCTGACATGATAAAAACTTTAATTAAAAGTTGATCGATATTTTCAAATATTTGCTAAAAAACGTTGTGGCAACTTTCCATTATAAGAACAGTTTCAAAATTCGGCACATATTATTTTTTCAAGGTTTTATTTGCTGTGTTCATTAACTTACTTTTTTTAATGCAATCGCAACGCGTTATTAATAGATGATTTTTTTTCAGATGCTCAGAGCAGATAATAGAATTTTTATTTTTCGTATACGGATTTTTGTTGAAGCCAAAAGCTTCATCCTAAAAACAACATCATGTTCTGACATGATAAAAAATAAATCCTAAGATTGTGCTTGATTTTTAATTAACTATTATTTTAATTACATTTCAAAATTGAGTGCAGCCTTTTATTCAAATTTTAATTGTATACGTTTGTAAATAAAACTCACATTAAGAAAAAGAGAAACTCTTTCTATGTATAAATGATTCGGGAAAGTCCTTTTAAGCCCTCTAAATTCAAAACGACATCTTGTATAGTCAAGGAAATATCGTGTACCTATAATGGTAAAGATATTTCTGATCTTTCGTAACTTTTACTATTTTTACGACCCTGATTTTGAAAGCTGAAAAGAATCTTTGGAAACGGAATAGTGATAAAAATAATGCAGAAATATGGGGATAGATAAAGACCAGTATTAAGACATAAAATCTATTTATTAGGATTAGAGGAACCAAACATTACTTAACTAACATAAAATACATAAAAAGATACATGAACGTGAGCGGCACATCTTGCCATCTTTCTGCCAATCTCTCGTCTGGCAATTATCATGGAAAAGCATCATGTGATCTGTGATGCAACATGGCCAATTTGGCGCCATACAGGATATGATATCTGTTAACAGTTCCCATATATATGTTTCCCTACTAATTATACGCCCTAATTTCAACTAAATAACATTCATGCTTATTACAAGAACTTTGCGTTGGACTGAGAGCGAATTCCTTATTTATGGATTGCGTCCAAAGTTATACGATATCTTCACTTTACAAAGTTTTCAACCAAATTCATTGCAAATTTGAATAATCGTTTTTTTGTGTACGTGTATATACAGATCAACAGGTGATCAAATCTTTAATCGTATATGGATCTGCTTGCAAATTGAACAATATCAACAATTCTGATGATAAAACTGTAAAATAAACTCTATCCCACCAATTCTAGAGCATTTAAGACATTGCAATAAGGTGCCCTATGCCTAATACAACGAGAAACTTCTGAACTTCTCATTGTTGGATATTGATCGAAATTTGATGGGAATATACGATTTTGATGTTGAAAGCAATTTTCAATAGAAATCTGTAATTACGGAGCTTCATTCGTTTAGTCAATTGCTTTTGCCTGTTATTATGTTAATGAATTGTTATTATTCTAGAAATGGGAGGCATGTTTTAAGTTTGAAAGTTAAAAACGTGGAAACTCATCAAAATCTCATAGGTGATTTTTTTCCAGAATTGCAATTCTTCTCTTTGCAGATTCCATACATGAAAAAGAAATAAGAAAATTTTAAAAGTAAACGAGTTAAATATATAATTAGCTAATTTGATAGATTCGTTCTATCATATAAAATTACATTTTTCATCATGATAGAACATGTCGTTTTGGTTAGGAGGTTTTGGTGTCTACAAATTTGAAGGAACGAAATATTCGTTTTTTCATTGGTAGATAACGAGTCACCTGAGCCAAGACATTTGAGGTTTATTTTTTCAGTATTGTTTGAAATATTTAATTAAAATTACTATCAATTGCTTTTTGTTGGTCGTTTTTATGAAATGACGTCATCTTCCAATTTGTTTACGATTTCTTACTTTAACTAATCTCGCGCTCAAAATATTACCGGGGGGTGAATTTTTTTTTTTAGTTTCATTTATCCCAATTTTGTAATACGCGACTTATATTTATTCTTTAATGATATTATAAGTGCATTCATACTAATTGTATTTCTCTAAATACTGTAAATATTAGAATATAATTTTAGTATCAATCTGCATTACTTTCATTGGATTTTACCACACATACAATAGCTTCCAGTAATAGTAAACTTTCCGTCGAAATTACTTGTCTGTTTGTTTTCATGTCAAAATCGGCCGAGCTCCAAAACTTTGTTTGCCAGTTTGAGAACTTGAAAATGAAAGTTTTTAAAAAATTGCCATTAGAGAGAGAGAAGTCTCGTGATTGTTTCAAACCGGTTTAAATTGGTTAATGATTTAAATTAATCAAGACAAATTATCATTTAAAAATAATAACGTTCTCACATGATAACTTGAGATTTTCAACTGTAGATTCCATTTTTTTATTTTAATTTTTACAGGAACTTTATATAGAGCATGGATTATAATATTTTGAACTGAAAAGTATCTGCATTAGTTTGATGAAACTATTTTTTAATATTTTTCGCAAGCATAATATTTTTTTCAAAAATGAAATAAACTTGGATCTTTTCGAGGCATTTCCATCATTGAATGAAGTGCCCGAAATGTTTTCTTTCAACAGCTCACGGCGAAAAAAAATCCCACACGTGTTATTCTTGGCGTAATATTTTGGCGAAATGCGTCAATAATTCAAAGTAACGGAAACCCAGAATGGTAAGAGAAAAATAACACGTTTCTAGAAGCAAATGATTATCATTACTCCGTCATTCGATTAGATGATTGCAGGGTTGAGCACGCTGCAATATCTTGTTCCTTGCATTAATGATTGCTGATTAAATTTCAGTCGGGTCGTGCGCTTCCGTAAGTAGAAAGCTGTCATTCCATTGATGGGAACGCCCCTTTCTTTTGCTTGGAAATGTTTCCTTCACAAATTACTTTTATTCATTCTCTGTGGTCTGATTTGGATTCTGTGATGTTAAGAAACGCTTTAATTTCGCTCTGGTGTCAATCACGATCGAAGGTAAAAAATATCAAGAAAATGTAAAAGCATCGTTCGTTAGCTCGTGCACATTTTAGAATTCAGCAAATTTAAAAGCTTGCGCAGTATTTTTTTTCTTAAATAAAGAGAAATCAGATGATTTATTTGTAGAAATAAATTCTGCTCAGAGTTCTTATTTAACATGCATTCTTTGTGTTCTGAAGAAACACTTTAATTTCTTCTAAGAGCTTATAACATTCGAAGGGGAAAATGCTAGTAAAATTTAAAAGTTTCTTTGGTCAACTCATGCGCATTTTAAATATCAACTAATCTTATAGTTTGCGCAATATTTTTCTCAAAATAAAATATATGGTTCGTTTATAAAAGAAAGATTTTGCAAATTATTTCTATTTAGTATACATAATTTGTGATCTGATATGTTAAGAAATGCGTTAATTTCGTGCATGGGTCAATAACATTCGAAGAAGAAAATACCAGCAAATGTTTTAATGATCAGATCGTGCGCATTTTAAAACTCATCACATTAATAAAAATTTCGTTGTATCTTTTCTCAAATGAAGAATCATATGATCTGTTTATTTAAAAAAACACTATACTCAGTGTTCGCACTTGGCATATATTCTTTGTGTTCTGACTTCGTTGTCAGTATATTACGAAACACTTTAATTTCGTTCGTGTCAATAACATTCAAAGAGAAAAAATGCCAGCAAAATTTTTAATTGCTTTGAACAGCTCGTTTAAATTTTAAATCTCAGCAAACTTTTTAATTTTCATATTGTCTCTTCTAAATGGAGAAAAAATCACTTGATTTTTTTTCTTTGTAAAAGAGGTATTATATTCTATATTTATATTTGGCATACATCCTTTTTACACTGATTCATTTTCTGGAACAATTAGAAACGCTTTAATTTTTAAACCTATCACAACCCAGCACAAGAAAAGGAAAATACCAACAAATTTTTAAAGTATCGTTGGTCAGCTCATGGACATTTTAAAGCTCAATAAATACTATAGTTCCTGCAATTTCTTTTCTCAAATTGGGGGAAAAACCATGTAATTTTGTTTGAAAAGAAACATTATACCCGATGTTCATAATTAGTATGCCTTCTTAGTCTTCTGATTTGGTTTTTGGTTCACCAAGAGGTACTTGAATTTCATTCTTGTGTCAATAACATTCGAAAGGAAAAAAAATTCGAAACTTAAGAATTTCATTTATCAGATTATTGGAATTCAAAAGCTTGGCAAGTCTTTTAGTTTTTACAGTTTCTTTTCTCAATTGGAGAAAATTTGCTTCATTTATTTGTAAAAAAAAACATTCTAACCTATACTTATATTTGGCATACATCTTTTGTGCTTTGGTTTGTTTTCAGAAATGATAAGAAGCACTTTAATTATCTATTACGTGTCAATCACAATAAAAAGTAAAGGTAAGCATTTGGTTAATTATCTGGAGCGCATTTTAAAACTCAACAAATTTAAAATCTTGCGCATTATCTTTTCTTAGATGAAGAGAAATCATATGATTTGTTTGTAAAAAAATAAAACTGCTTGGTGTCCATATTTGGCATACATTCTTAATGCTCTGATTTGATTTCTGATATAATAAGAAACATTTCAATTTCGTTCATATATCTATAATATTCGAAGAGAAAATACCAACAAAATTTAAAAGTTTCTCTCGTGAATTTTAAAACAGAACAAATATTATAGTTTTCAGTTTTTTTAATGGAAAAAGGTCGAATGATTTATTTATAAAAAAAAACAGTCTACCTAGTATTTCCTACTTGGTATACCGCCTTTGTGTTCTGATTTTGTTTCTGGTATTCAGAAACTCTTTAATTTCGTTTATGTGTCAATAACATTCAAAAGAGAAAATACCAGCAAAATTTAAAATTTTGTTGAGCAGCTTATGGGAATTTTAAAGTTTAACAAATCTTGAAGTTCTTGAGCGGTTTTCGTTTTTGAAAATGGAGATAAATCATATGATTTACTTGTAAAAGAACCCCAGGGTTGTCCCCCCCCCGTTCTACAAAGGGTAGCTATTTGGTTTACAATCTTTTGTTCTGGTTCGATTTCTGGTATGTGAGGAAGTAATTAATTAAATTTAATTTTAATTTCGTTCAGGTGTCAATAACATTCAAAGGGGAAAATATCAGCAAAAAATTAGAAAAATTTCGTTGGTCAGCTGATGCACATTTTAAAGCGCAACAAATCTTTTAGTCTGAGCAGTATCTTTTCTCAAATTTAAAAAAAAATCATAATTTGTTTGGGAAAAAAACATTCTATCATGTGTTCATAATTAGAATACATTTTTTGCATTCTCATTTTGTTTCTGGGTGTATTGTGAAGTGTTTCAATTTCGTTCATATGTGTATTACACTCAAAATCTTAATATTTATATCTGCAAAGTAATTTAACACCAAATGACAATTCTTCTTTTCAATAAAGGAAGGAAGCTACACATTATATATGTAAAGCCAGTGAAAACACCATAATATGATTATATTGTGTTTAAATTAATTGCTGCTCTTTAAAAAGTATATAACTTTAAATAATACTAATTTGTTTTAAGTGTAATCAAAGAATAGATCAATATTCATAATTATGAAATGATTTATTTACAAAAATTCAAGACAAACAGAACAAATTAATCTTACCGTAACCCTGTAAAATAGTCTCAATCACAGTCTTTCAAGATGTTAACTTCTGTTTCTTTTAATATTGTAAACGATATTTTAAAATTAAAATTAAATTTTAGCATGATAGAATAAACTTAAAATCTCTTTAGAACAAGCCTAAATTCAAGCTTGTTTACATATTCTCGACTTCGGTGAAGAACAAATTAGCTAATTATACGAAAATTATAATAAAAGAAATCTACGAAAAAGAAAAACCTTTTAAAACTCGCGATAAAATCTGGGAAAAGCTTATTTCTTATCGCGTAATTACTCTAGAAAGAATTAAAAAGAAAAACAACAACGAACGAGGAAAACAACAACACTGTGCATAATCTAAAAGATTTCTTTTTCAAGTTCACTTCAACACAACATAAAAAAACAAATGACTCTCGCCCTAGCTTCTTTCTTAAAAAGCCGAGGTTTAATTCTGAAACCGGTAGTATAAATCCAAGGTTCCAGAAAACAAACCAAAGCAACAAAGAACTTAATTCTTTAACTGTGAGAATACATTTATAACCGCTATCGTGTTTCTTGACACGTACTAAAAAGATAAGAAAGTGAACGAGAAATGAACATAAAACTGCCTACTCATTTTTAAAATCGAATATTACTATCGTCTGCGGTCCTTCCGCGCGCTGAGTTGTTTCGCTGCTGCTCTCGGAATCGTCTGGCAGAAAAAGAAACAAACCACATTAAGCTCGGCGCGAGAAAATTCTTAACCCTTAGGTTGGAAACAAATTAAGCATCAAGTGTGTATCGTTTTCGGGTATCTTTTTAAAGCCAGTGTTCGTTTTCTGTTAATTAGAAATTCTCGGCACGCAAGTAATCCGAAGACCATCACGTGTTTGCACGCTTTTCGGGGAGACGTTTTCTGTTGCATCTGTGACTCCCACCGTCACCTGGTAACATCCTTCTTTTGCAATGCGATTTATTTTGCTCTTTAACCGTGAACCCTGGCAGATGGATAAAGAGAAAGGAGAGGGGCCGTCCGAAAGGTGAGAAAACAACCCATAAAAACATCGATGCGAAAACTCTTTATCGATATTCAAGCTTATCCACATTACTTTCCCGGATATGCATATGATAAGCATAGAAATCGTCATAAAACAGAGAAGTTTGTAAGTTTCAATGTTTTCACCTTTATGAAGACGAATAAACAATTTTTTACTTTCTAAAATATGAAATAAAAAAAGAGATATTATTTCGAATTAAATTTGGAACATACTTTATATATTACTTTCCATATTACTTTCTTGATCTGAGATTATTTTTTAAAAAAAAAGAGTGCCACAACTGTCATAGGATTTACAATTTCGTAAATTGCGATGTTTTTGAACACCTGAATATAATTAAAGTATTTTTACTTTATAGAATACAACTAAGAAAATGAAAACAATTTGCAATAAAAATGATGACTTTTTTCACTACTGTGTTCTGGAATCTTCAATGATTCTTTATAAAATTTAGAATTTCATGGATTTTTTGTTTTCGAGTAAATAAATATTAACGAGTAATTTTTACTAGCTTAAATACGAACGACAAAAGGGACATTATTTAATGTTAAAATTCGAATTGATTTTAATACTTTCTTGACCTTCTAAAAAGGCGCATAGCAATCGTTATAAGTATTTATGAATTGCGACGTTTTTGATCACCTGAATATATATAAACTATTTTTACTTTTTCGAATACGAAACAAGAAAATGAAAATATTTTCTTGTTTTCACAAAATAAATTATTTTTGTGATAAAAATGGAGTTTTTAATATGGCTTTCTAAAATCTGCAAAGAAAAGATTATGAAATTTAGAATTTCGTGGATGTCTTTGTTCAAAATTAATAAACAAATTTGATAGAAATAAAGAACTTCTACCTTTTAGATTGTAAAACGAAAAAGAAGTAAGAAAAGAAGATTGTAAGGAAGAAGAAAAAAGCTTATAAAATTATAAGTTTCTCACTATTTCTGGAATATCTATGCAAAAAAAATCATCGTAAAATGTAAAATTTCGAATTTTTTATCAACCGCATAAATTATCTTTAAGCTTTTGGAAAGCAACAAAAACAATACGTAAAAAAACTAGATTCTCATATTTTATCCTTGAAACTGCAAAAATCATAATAGAATTTCATTATTTTCCATCAAATGAATAGAAATAAATTATTTTTACTTTCCCAAATCCAGAAAAAAATGGTTTCGAAATTTATATATATATATATATATACTATTTTCTCATATTCATATAAAAACCACAAAAATCATCATAAGGGTTACAATTTTGATATTTTAAATAATTTGAATCTGAATAAAATATTTTTTTAAATCTTGAATACCAAAAAGGAATATTTTCTATTGAAAACCTAGTTTTGCTGATTACTTTTTCGAATTTTCATGCAGAAACCCTAAAAAAATAGACTTGAAATTTAGATTTTTAAGGTTTTCGTTCATTTGAATTCGAATAAATTGTTTTTATATTATCAATTACAACTTAAGGAAAAGAAAATATTTTGTTCTAAAAATAAAATCTTCCTTATTAATTTCTCGAATATGCGATCAAAAAGAAAAGCAATCTTTATAAGATTTTGAATTTTGTGAATGTCGGCTTTTCAAATCACCTGAATGTGAGGGAACTATTTTTACTTTTCCAAATACGAAGCAAGAAAGATATTATAAAATCACTGTTTCATCAATAGAAAAATAAATCATAAAATTTTAAAGGTTTAGAATTAAATTAACTACTTTTGGAAATATGTCAATCGTTTTTGCTTGCATAGAGCCTTCATTATCAAAAAAATACGAATTAGAATAATGAAATTTAATATGCATTCATTACAATATAATTATAGATCTTCACCAAGTTTAGGACAATTCCGTTGATGCGAAGATTCCTTGCTAGTTTTTCGCAGATTTGTAATTGGAATAATAATAAATATTTCAAATATTATTATTTCAATTTGATGAGAGGTTATGAGATGATTGTGAAAGGATAATTTTCATGCATTTTTTAAAAAACTTTTTAATATGAAGTGCTGAAAGAGAAAAGATTATAGTAGTTAAAAATTTCGAACGCAAGATTTTGACGAACCCTTTTAAATCCGAAAAATACACTTCTAGAATTACGTCTTCCCAACTTTGAACGTGATATTTCACAAACGCTCTAAACCAGATGAAGGAAATTTGGTATATAAGTTTACACCACGGTTCTAGATTTCATCAAATCACGAACTAAATCAGTCGGGGGGGGGGGGGCTTGCTATCCTTCGGACCGAGTACAAACGAATTCGATAGCTATAAAACCTAAAGACCTAGATAAATGAAATTTGATGCAAAAATTTAGTATTTAAATTGTAAGTATATATCAAAATTTATATAAAATCTTTCTGAGAATTATATTTTGGATGGATGTAAAAGTAATAACTCAAAAGTGCTATAGCTTAACTAAATGAAATTTTCCCTGTGATTTTATGATTGCAGTTATTTGTAAAACTTTGATTCTGTTTGAAAAAAAGCGACCAATAGTTTATTTTGGGATATTTGCATACTAACAACTTGCTAAGGATCAATCGCCAGATATCCCACGATCGATTCAGAAAAAATGCTAGATTTTCCCCAATAAGAGAACGAAATTTCATAACAAGTGTTCTCCAATGCAATAAAATGCATTCGAACCTTATCCAGAGTCCAAATTTTTTTAGGAATGGGAAGGATACGGCACCTTTATTAGATTATGCGTAGAGTTTCAGAGAGACCATTCTAGTTGAATTAATTTTAAAGAAAACATAAATAGTTGCGATGCTCAAAGATGAACATAGGCTATTTTCCCATCTTTCACTACCAGATTTAAAGGTTAGAAAAAAAATTTGGAAACAAATGAACGATCTTATAGCAATTTAATAACAGAATTTATTCTTTTATAGTTATTTAATATCATTAATTTATTATTATTTAGTTAGGTAAATTAATGGTTATATAATGGTGTTATCTTAATTTTATTTGTAATTAATTATGTACATTATGAGAGGCGAAATTATGTGAATTTCACTGCCTATATTAAAATAACATGCAGTTAGATATTAAGTAATACGTGAGTATGAGGCCACATAAATTTACTAAGTTAAATTATGAAAATTAATAATGATAAAAGGTAGTTGTTATTAGTATTGAGTTTTTGTGTTTATTGGAGTTGTACTTAGAACTTTGAAATCATATTATATATTGTACTTAAAACTTTGAAATCAAATAAATAATTTCTTATTGGGAAATTTTATATGATTGTGTTACCACATTAACTTGATCTATATGAAATAATTTACTAACATTTTTTATTAATTAGAATTTAATTCTTATTTCATTGGATTATATTTATGTGTTTACTAAAATTCAGCAGTAAGATCAATAGTTTCTGAATGTAAAATCTTTATATGATTGTATTCATCACTGAAAAAAAAATCTTCTAAATTAATGAAATTGATAACTAAAAACTATTGCTCATTATAATTGAATTCTTTTGTTTCTTGGATTAAATATGTGTGCTTATTAGAATTTAGAAATAAAGTAAATAATTTCTGGTTATGAAACTTCAGCAAATATATTATAATCTTTAATATTCAGTTATTCACGGTCGAAAATTGAATTGAAAACAATATAACGATTGAAATTAAAACAATATAATGATTTCATTTTCTAGTTTTTGTTGCTAAATTTATTGCCCTAAAAATTTATTTTATTTTCAGAATTATTGTTATAAAATATTTAGAACTTAGTACATTGCGTTTTATAATCGGATTTTTTATTATTATTATTAAAGGAATGAATGTTTTGCAAACGATTCTATGAGAATTTACGATTTTAAACTTTATGAAGGTATTTTAAATATTGAAAGTTTGTTGTTTCCTTTTATGTACAAAAATGTAAACATAAAATGTCAATACAATTTTTGGAAATTATAGGTACAGAAATCATTGCCTTCCTTATCATGATATTAAATGACGTTTTATTGAATGATTATTTGTTGAATTTTTTAAGATATTCGAATGGCATCAATATTGATATTTTTCACAAAAATCTATCTTTGCTTTTCTGTACAAAACTTACACTTTAGGATAAATTATACTCTCTAAAAAATTAATCCTAATATTTTGATAAATCTACAATCTACATTATTCAAACTTGGTGATATCTGGAAAAAAATTATGACATTATGTCTGTCTGTGAACAAGACTACTAAAAAACAAATGTTCATCAATTAATGTTGTTAGTACAATTAATCTTCAGACGATGAGCTCATGAACGAGTACCTTGAAAACACAAAAACGAAATTAATTGAAGAAATAAAACTTGAAATGTTATTTTTAAATCAAAATTACGAATTTTCGTGGAGTTTTGAAAACCTATATATGGAAAAAGGAATCTAGATTGCTTTTTCGATTTGTTTAAGAATTTTTAAAAAAATTTAAATAGTATCATTTCTTTTTTTTCTAATATTCATTTTTTTATAAAAAAAATAATTCGACAGCTTGATTATTTGATGCCAAATTCAAATTTTTATTGCATTTTGTAACCGATCGGTGAGAAGAGATCTGAAAAGGCTTTTCTATTTGTTTCATTAAATTCTGTACATATGGAAATATTCTATTCATATGTACTGAATGTATCATTTTTAATGCTGAAAAATAATTCATTTTATCTTATTTGATCCCAAAACTGTCGATTTGTATCGAAGTTAGGAGCTTCAGAGCAAACGAAACAATTTTAAGTACTTGCCTAATGATTAAATGTACTCATTTTGCTACTCAAACTTACTACTATTTTATTTTGTTCGTCTTATTTACGATAGCAAGCTTCAGTTTATTATTATTTACAAAATTATGCTGTTGTTTAGTCTTATTTACAATAATATACTACTAAAAAACAATTCGTTCGTTTGATTATTTGACACAAAACTATTTCTAATAGGTTTTGGGGGTCGATTATATCTAAAATGTCCACTGGATTTATTTAATAAATTCCTGTACCTGAATAAATTATTTTTTTACTTATATAAGTTAAATTACATTGGTACGAGAATTTATCAATACAAATTAAATACAATGGTACGAAAATTTACTAATAAAAATTAAATACAATGGTAAGAGAATTTACTAATACAAATTAAATTAAAATTGTACTAATTAAATTCATATTACATTGGTACGAAAAAAATCATTCGTGAATGAATATTACTACTAATCAGTAAAAAAAAATTTCCTATTCAAATAGTTTCCATTTTATCTAAATAAAATTATTTTGTTACTAAAAGAATTATTTAATAATAATTAATGAGCTGTTAAATTTAAAACACAAAATAATTAAAAGATTATCTTGATTTTAACAATTCGTTAATGGAAGATATGATCATAGTTTATTTGAAAAATCAATAATTTTCATGATGCAGATTCAGTAATTAATGATTTTAATATAAATAAATTCCTGTCTAAAAAAGTTTTTTTTTTGGTATAAAATGAATTCAAAATTTTCTTTGGTCATATTAAAATTAAACTTATTTAATAATTGTTAAGATATGCTCATTTATAGAAATGATTAAAATGTTAAAATAATAAATCTGATTTTGAGATTGGTTTTTACAATATCTAATGATATTTTATCTTAAACACTTTTAATACTTTGTCAGTATATTTCCATCTTCATGAAACCCACTTTTTTAAATTATATTTATCAGAAACCAAAAGCTGCATAGAAAATGTTTCATATACTTCATGAAAATAAATTTTTCTCATATATTTTATGGTATCATAAAAACTGAAATGCTACGAAAATTTGATAATTAAAAAATTCTTCGTTGAAATTCTTTGATGTTTCAAGATTTTTTTAAATTTGCCATTAGCTTATGAAGTCACTTATAAAAGCTAAAATGCCGTCTATAATTATAATATATTTTAAATACAAGCCGAGATTAAAATTTTGGCTACACACACACACACGCATGCACACGCGCGCACACACACACACATATCTTGTTAACTCATTTAAAATAATTTTTAGAAATCTTTAAAAGTCATCAGTTACAAAGTATCAATTAATATATTCAAAGACAATGACATCAATTATTATATTCAATGACTAACGTCTCCATATAGCATGATAACTAAGCATTAATCATTGTTAGGATTTTAATATATTCAAATCTCTTGAAATTAGAATCACGTAGCTAATATAACTAAACATGTCATGTGATAACTATCTACAAACTGTTTCTCGCTTCTTCCTAAATGTGCAATGAATTGTAATTTCAAATTGATTCAATTAAAAGTTCGAGGATATCATATGATCTAGCATTGGTGTAGTTTTCCAAAACATTAAGAAAAACTGAAGACGGATTTGATAAATATATTTAAATCTACCACGATAGTGATCGGTTTAAATATTTTTTTTCAAAAAAAAACACCTGTACATCCAGTTTTTAAATATTAAATAATATTTCGCCAACATTTGAAATTTCTTTTATTATATTTAAAATACGATTGCACTCTTTTAATCTTCAAAACATTAAGAAAAACTGAAAACGATTTGATAAATGTATCTAAATTTATCGGGATAGTGATAATTTAAATATATTTCTTTTAAAAATCTATATATTAAGGATTAAAATATTAAATATCATTTCAACAATAAATGCAATTTTTTTTATTACTCTTAAATGAGAACAAGAAATATATTCCTTCTGTGTCAACTCCGAATTGAACTCTATAAGTGCTATCAGGCTATATGAAATTCGAAGCCCCCATTCCCTATTTTATATCCCAAACTCAAATATCTTTATTGATTTTAATTATATATCTATATAAGGAGTTTTTAAATCCATTTGTGCAGAATAAATCATCTTACATTTCATTTTGTACATATATTAATAGTTTTTTCCCCCGTGTTATTTAAACTTCATTTCAGTGTGTTTGTCTAGAAATATTTGCATATATTCTTTGTATTGGTGTTTTGAATGTTCTATTTTATTTTATCATACTTCTTCAACTGTATTATAACATATACTATGTGTTTCTGCAAGTTTGTGAGCAGTTTTGTGCATTTAACTTGTGTATTTACTTTCCTCATCTTTTTGGGGGGGGGGGGGCACTCGTGCCTATGTCTTTATTTTCGAAATTCATCCTACTTTTAATTGTGAAATGACTTACAACTGTAAGCCTTGTGTTATACTTGTTGGCACACAAGGAGTTATACTTCGAGAACCATTCAAAAAAGAAGTACTATGACAAGCGTAAATAACAAAGTATTCCATTGTATACCACCTTTGAAAAATGAAAAACCAGGATCATATGAAAAAAATATTAATTATATTATCCTGTACACTGCAGCCCATTTTAATATTCTATCCCTGCGAGACAACTGGAAACGAATGTTTAAAGCGGGCCTTCGAAAAGGTCGAGAACTGAAAAATAGCGTGTTACAATTGGCGCATGCGCCCTCATGGGGAAAGGCTGCAACCACGGGGGGTGATATCTGTCACGTTTGTAATAAGGATTCTGCCCAAGATGGCAGCCGAAGATAGTTTTCATTTGCTCGGCATGATTGATAATCATCGACCCTATTTTATGCAGTAATTAAAGCACCCGCCTTCCCGCGTGTTAATTGAACCGGTGCCGGGTTTCTTGTCATTACTCTAACCAGCTACACTTCCAGAAAACTACTGCACGTCCCGATGGGGTTTTCTTTTCTGGCTCTGCTGAGAGAGTTTCGATTAATGCAAACTGTTTCGAGCTTTTTAGCCTCCTGACCTCTCAATTGGGGGGAAAGGGGGAGAGAAAAATTGGTAAATCTTAAAAAAAATAATAATATATTTCTGTATAAGAAAATTCAACATTACGTATTTATTCTTGAAAGGAAATACAATTGAAATATTTATTAAATTTTATTTTCTTGTATAGAATAGAACGAGATAAAAGCCGGCTTCATGGCTTAGAGGTAGCGCGTTTTCCCCGTGATCTGGACGTTGTATACGATAAAATTGTATTCGATAAAAAAAATTAACGTAGAATTTTTGTTTCGAAAAATAAGCCATTTATAGCAATCGGATTACAATAATACAATAATGCCAGCGTCCCTGCTTAGGGGTAGCGTTTCTTCCCCGAGAGCTGGGCGTCCCTGGTTCGAGTCCCGGTTCGGGCATGGATGCTCTTCTATGTTTTACTGTTTGGTATGTGAATGTCCCCCCCCTGTAAATAGGGGATGTGCTAGCGAATGTGATGGGTGAGTAGCAAATATCGTACACTTGGCCCTAGTTGGCGCTACTACAAAACAAAAGACGCTGATTAGGCTTAAATCGCTGACTACCTCAGCGAGCTTATCCATGGCAAGTGTCATAAGAAACAACAACGAGATGAAATATTTCGCATTCGAAATATTGATAGATCTCTACTCTTCAAACCTCTCTGAGTCTGAAAAAAAAAATTTGAATCATGTCCGTCAACACGATAACTCAAAAAATAATAACAATAACCCTTTGAGCTACATTAATGATAACTACTTCGAATATTTAACTTTGTAAGCGGTCTGTACTCAAAATTTATGCATTTATAAACTTTGGATAGACTTTGCTCGAAGTAAACTGTAGAAAACCTGTTTGACCAGCTGTCAAAATACGTGAATACGATAACCACAAAACGAGAAAAGCAAAGCAAATTAAATTTGGCTAGTGGTTTTGCCAATTAAATTGAAGGTACGTACCGAATTTAACATCATATATGCCCAGAGGTTGATAATCTGTAGGACAGTAATTTTATATGTATATAAATGCACCAAAAACCGCAACAATTTAAATAAATAAAATTTAAAATGAATTTAATTCTGTCACGTCAGTAAAGGATGCTGTTTTTGGGATTATGTTTTTGGCGTCAACAAAACTCCGTAGGCGAAAAATAAAATTTTTATCTGCACGAGCATCTCAAAAAATCAGCTGTTAATAACGTGTTGCCATTGCATTTTCAAAAGCTTTGATTTTTAAAAAAATAAGTTAATGAATACAGCAAATAAAACATAGAAAAATGTCATTTTGAGCACGTGATTCTATGAAATGAAACAAAACAGGAAATGTGATATTTTTTCAAACACTAAATGCGAAGCATTTTTTTGTATCGTTTGCAATACTAAAGTGACTCATTCAATGAAACGATTAAAATGAATAAAAATATAATTTAACGTGCACGAGCACGTGGTGCTTGGACGTTCAAAAAATTAGGTTCTGACATGATACATTGAAATATGAATAACAGATTTCATTTCAATCTTTATTTATTTATTTACTTACTAAAATGCAATTGAATGCTAAAATTTAGCATGAATGGATCGAATTAAAAATCTTCTCATTTGAAGTGAGGAAATCAGAAAATAAAAATCTATCCACACGTGGTGCATGGATCCAAGGCCCACAATTTTAAGCGAAAAGGAGAAAATAGCCTTATTATTAGATAATATGCGAGAAAGTTTCAAGAAGATCACTCCCCCTAATTTTAAAATGATCTACAGAGAATTCAATTCGATAATCCATTGCAGATTTTCCAGTGAGACTAACAAGTATGAGACAACATACAGTTAGATGCTTTAAGGCATACGCGATTATTTAATTTATGTCGTGCAATTAATTCATTTGTATCAATTTTAATTGGCTGGTAAACTATCTATAAACTGCGCGATGTAAAAATCTCTCAAATGTGCTCAAGCCAACCAATAGGCCAAGTGCTCAAACCAAGGACAAAATTGTGTGCATAGTTACGTATTCAGAAATAGGTACTCATTAAAAAAACGTTTTTGAAATTTTAAGCAGGTTTTTAACTAATTCGATGTTCATTGAAACCTTGTTCAAATTTTCAATCGTTAATAAAATATTTTTTATTCATCTACTCAATTTAAAATTCAATTTAACTAAAGAAAGCTTTCATTTTAACACTACTTCATAATTCAGAAAATTATATTTTATGGTTATGAAATATATTTGTAGTGCATGACATTTGATTATTCTATTAATTGTTGTTTGATGATTCTATTAATTGTAGTGGATGACATTTGATGTTAATACAGCTTTTTCAAATAAATATTTATTAATTAAATTAAATTAATTTTTAATACTTTAAATAGAGTTTTAGCAATTTGTAATTAAAATTGTAATCAACAGGCAGTAACTCAATCAGTAAAATGCGAAGATTTCGGTATTTTTCAAGTAAAGGTGAAGAAAACGAGTTCGATTTTCAAGAAATGCAATAATATATAATATTTATATTAATTGTAATTATATTAATATATTAATATTAATATATAATTATATTAAATATAATATTAATTAATTATATTTATATTAATTGTAATTGTAATTAGTTCATAAAAAATAACTGTAATTAGTTCATAAAAAATAACTAAAATAAAAAATTTATTTTGATGACCTAAGTAGGAATTGACTTAACCCTCTTTATTCATACTTATGTTTTAACTCCCAAAATAATTGTGGGAATGAAAAATCAGAAATTATAAACCTATGTGTGTAAAAGAAAACAAATTTTTGCTTTTTAACAATTTTATTGCTTTGTAATCATTATGTGACTTTCTAGTCACACCGGCCTATAAAATTTGCACTTTTGTGTACAATAGCTCATATATGTGAAAGTCCATAAAACAATTTGCATTTGGTATAAGGCATAAATGTGCATGCATCCATAAACATAGTTTGGTAATCACTGACAAAAACACAAATAACTTCAATTGCATCAAATGGTTTCGAGTAGTTAAACTACGCGAAAGTTATCAGTTTGCACAGAAATTATTTTGCTATTTCGGGTTGATGAGCCTAATATTAGTATTGGTTGTGTTTGTTATTAGGTCCTAAGTTAACTTATTCCTATTAGTTAGGTCCTGAATATTAGTATTGGTTGTGTTTGCAACGTCATAGAGTTGATTTATGCGTTATCTTTTGAAAAAAGCTATAATTATTTTGTAAAATGAGTATAAATTAAAATGTGACCTGAATGTTACACGGGCCCATTGAGGGTTAATTTTTTATTATTATTATTACTTTTTTCAGAGTAACAATGAAAACGTATAATTTAAGCATAAATCACACAAAGCCTGAATTTAAAATTCAATTTACCAAAGGAAAGCTTTCATTTTAACACTACTGCATAATTCAGAGAATTATATTTTAGTGTTATGAAATTTATTTCGATGTAATTTTCACAATTAAAATAAATCTGTTTTTTAAAATTAGATTTAGAAATAATTTTATGAAAATTCTTTCCCTTCACATTTTAAGGTTAGTAATAAAGTAAAAAAAAATAATGAAAAGTCACTATGATTATTTCGATAGCTATCATGAGATAAAGCAAAGATAAATATAAGATTTTCATAGCTTATTATATTTTTTTAATTATGTGATTTTTAGTATTGAAACACTCGTTGAGTCTATAAATTTCATGAAATATTGCAGATATTTTAACTTATTCCTTTTTTTTTTCTCCAAGTTACCCTTCATAGTGTTTGTATTTGAATTACTTTTAAATATTAATTACTAATTTTTTAAAAAAAATGTTCTTAAACTTTAAAAAATTGTTTAGTGAAACTAACATTCACAATTGAATCAAAAATAAAGAAGCAACTAAGGATATTGTGCATTATAATATTTAATGAAAATTTAGATTTACATGAAAAATATCTTAGCCGCACTTTTTAATGCTTTAAATAGAGTTATTTAAAGATAGTTAGAGTTAGTCACAGATAGAGTTAAATTAATATTTTTGCATATATTGGTATTTTATTAAATGCTATTAGTAAATATATTATAACTTCTTTTCAAATTTTGTTTACATCACATAGTCACTTATAGCTGATTTCATAAGTGGTAATTGTTGACTTTGGAATAAATTAATTTATATTTCCTCAGAAATACTGAAACATAGGAAAAAGGTTGTAATGCTATTTTGTTATTTAAATATTTATTAATAATAAAGGTAAACAATTGCCCTTTAACTGCAGTTATTATGGTCTCTCCCTCTCTCTCTCTCAAAAAAAGGGTCGTACGTGTTCTTTATAGACCTATCTAATTTTGTGAATATATATTTTGGATGATGAGAATGTTTGCCAAAAAATAATTTCACTTTTTACTTTTTTAAATTTTGATAATAATTGTAATTAATTAAAAATTAGACGATATTTTGGCGTTTTTCTGTATTAATTGCCAAAAGGAATGCAGCAAAAAATGACTTTTATATCAACTTAAATTTCAAAAATTAACTCTTAGATAATATCATTTTTTTATTATGATATAGTTTTATTGGCTTTCAAAAATATCTTAAACATATATTACAATAATATATTTCAATATTAGAAATGACAAAAAAATTCTATATTATAAATTAGACAAAGTCTATATTTTATGTTAAATAAAGAAAGTAATATAAAAAAGTGTTTCTTATGTCAATTCTTAGGTCAACTAAGATATTTTTTTTATTTTAGTTACTTTTTATTAAATAATTACAATTAACATAAATAGTTTATCAGAAAATTACTGATTTTCGCAAGAATTGAACTCGGATTCTTCGCCGTAACGTAAAAAATATTGAAATCTTTGCATTTAACGATTGAAATACTGCCTGTTGGTTACAATTTGCATTACACACTGCTAAATCACTAAATTATTAAAAATTTATTAAATTTAATTAATGAATTAATATTTGGAAAAAAATGAATTAACATCAAAAGTCATCCACTACAAGTTATTAGAAAATATTTTTTTAAAAAAATTGCCCAAAATTAAGAAAATCTGCATGAATATTAAATGGATATCATTAAAAGGATAGTTATTTAATTTTGAAATGTTAGGAAAACCTATTTTTATGAAATAATATGTTTGATTGCTATCGTGGAAAAATTCAACTTCACTTTTAATCTTATGTAATCCCAGCATTTTTTGGGCTTCAATTTATATGCTTATCAATAATAGCTTTAAAATAAAGAATGAAGGTCTTTTTTGTATGGTAATTAATTTTCTTATAACTTGTATGTGGAAGGTGAATAATAACAAATTTATAGCATTTTGTCTTTATCTTTAGCAGAATTTTGCAAAATTTTTCTCTCAATCCATATTTTAAATTGATTTTAAAATTTTAAATAGTTAACGCTAATATATCTTTTGAATACATATTAGTACATAATAGTAATTTGAATACTAATGTATTATTAATATTTTTTGTATACGAAAATGAAACTACGTAATCATAAAAAAGGGGAGAAAGGAAATTGGGGCAGAAGCACATTTATTCCATTTTTTGTTGCGGTTTTAAGTATTTCTATAACATATATATGATCAAAGTTTATTTTTACAGTTATATGAAGAAAACGATTTTTGAATTTTCACCATTCTAAATCTTTTAAACTTATATTGAAAGAAAAAGTATTAATTAGAAAAGGATTTATAGAGGGTTTTTTTATTAATAGATGTTTAGGAAAGATTAATAGGTGTTTCAAAACAAAGGAACTATCTTTTTAAATGTGCATTTTAAAATTTAAAATATTTGCGTAATAGAAATGGGTGGTTGATATTATTAAAGAAACTGGTGTCTTAAATTAAACACCGATTTCTCTAAACAACATTAAAATAAAAAGTTTTTTTTAAAAGAAATTTTTTAAGAAATATGCCACTTTATGAGCAATCAACATCTTTTTTGTTGTTGTTTCTCTGCATACAAAACAACATTGCCTTAGGGTTTGCTTTTTCTGAACCAATATTTGGTCCATTTAATGTGATTTTATTTCTTTTATTTATTTATGTATTTTACTCTGATTTATCTTATTTTCTAGTTTGGGGCAATTGTTCCAGTGATTTAAGCAAAACTGTTCAGATATATGTCTGTGGTTCTGTCTAATCAACTTCTAGACAATTATAGAAGAAGAAGAAAAAAAAACATTGGCTTTAATATTAAATTATATTAATCACATTACTATAATAAATTGTAGCTGAATACGTTTCCTCTTTGAATCTGTACATATAAGTATAAAACAGACTAAGATCTTGTAGTCTTTTGTTAAAATATTTAACTTATATCTAAATGTAAACAATTGCCCTTTAACTGCAGTTATATGGTCTCTCTCTCTCTTATACACACCGCATTTACATCAATGCAACAAAAGTTATCGGATTTATGGCTCAAATATGTAATAAAAGTGAAATTACGATATCAGTGAAATCTAGACGTTGATCCAAACACCGAATTATTTCTCTATACAGCGATAAATTTCCTGACAAATACTTTTCCAATTATTTTAAACATATTTGTCTCAAAAAAATAGAGGGGGAAATGAGATATCTTAATGGATGATAGGAAAAATATTGACTAATTAAAAAAAAAATTTTAAAAAAAGACTATAGATGCAAAATACTGCGCAGAAAAAAAATCTTGTTTTTCTTAGGACATAATTTTTATGATAAATAAATTATCATCTGTGAAAAGAAACTTTGTTATTAAAATATAAATGACACGGAACGAAAATAATTATACGCATGAGATTTATATTCATTCATTTTCTTCTTGGCAATGAATCATTCGCAAAAGTCGCATTAGCGCCATCTGTTGGCTCGAAAGATTTTTATTAAGATAGAGGAAGAGACTGTGATAACTGTATATGTCAAATCAGGACAGATGGCATTCGTGATAAAAAGCTCTATAATGTATTCCGCTCTGTTTTCTGGTATTTCCTTTTTTCATCTTCCCCTTTTAATTTTCTCTGTGTCTCTGCTCACGAATTCAATAATCTTTTTTGCAAACTTTCTTTCTTTTCAATGCATGTACAACATATGGCGCTCATGTCTAAAATATAGATCTTGAATGACATAAATGTAGCATCAGATCCTCTATCTTAGTCTCGTTTCCATCCAATTGAATTGAATGATAGCTTACTTCACATCCGGTCTATAGGAATCTTTTTTTCTTTTTTGCTTTATTTTTTGCTTTATTTTACCATGAAGTTTCAGATTTGAAATGGTAAAGAAATAAGGATTTAAAATAGTCAAATATTTCAATTGCTGTTAAAATTTCTTAAAATTATTAATAGATTAAATTAAATGATATTTAAAAGATTAATTAATTAAATAAAATATTATTCAGTTAATTTACCTATAAATTGAATAATGAATTAAATATAAAATTTTAAAAAAATTTCAAATTATTAATACATAAATTAACTTTTTTAAAATTATTACATAATTTTTAGGCTGGCCAATTATTTTTTAAAAACATTAATCACTTAATGCAACTTTCCATTTCACCTAGAACCGCCAAATTTGATGAATATTTACTTTTTTAATAGCAAATGTTCACCAAAAAGTAAAATTTAATTAATTAATTAAAAATTGAGTGAAATGGTAGCATCTTTTCTTCGAAACTTCGGACCGACTGTCCAATGGGTTAGAATTACAGAATTTTATATATAGTTAATTCCTTTGTGGAAAATGTTCACAAAAATAAAATAAAATAAAGATAAAATCTGCTATGCATATTTCAATGTATCATGTCGAAACATTTCTTGAACGGCCAAACACCACGTGCTCGTGCAAGTTAGATGATATGTTTATTAATTTTAATTGTTTCATTGAATGAGGCACTTAAGTATTGCAAACGATCCCAATAAAACTTTGTCTCGCATTTATTGTTTTTAAAAAAATCGCATTTCCTATTTATTTCATTTCATATAATCGCGCTCTCAAAATGGTATTTTCCTAGGTTTTATTTGCGGTAGTAATTTCTTAATTTTTTTAATCTGAGCTTTTGTAAATGCAATGGCTACGCGTTATTAAAAGCTGATTTTTTTTTTTAGATATTTGCACAAATAATAAAACTTTTATTTTTCCCCTGCGGAGTTCTGTTGGCGCCAAAAACCTTATCCCAAAAACAATATCAAGTTCGACATGATAAAAACTTTAATTAAAAGTTGATCGATATTTTCACATATTTATTAAAAAACTTTATGGCAACTTTCCATTATAAGAGCAGTTGCAAAATTCGGCACATATTTTTTCAATAGCAGATTTTTATTATAAATGTGTTTTTCAAAATTTTAATAATTTAAAATTGATCAAAATTTTAACTTTTTTTAAGTAACACGTGGTTGAAATTAAACTATTTTTTAAGTGAAAGTCCAGTTTAAACTTTTTATTTTATTTTTTGTAAATCATTCTCTCCTTCTCTCTCTCTCTTTAGTTTTTACTTGTTCTTGATTTTATTTTTCTGTCCAAAAAATCTTGTTACTTATCGAAATAATTTTTTATATTATATTAATTAAATAAACTGACAAGACTGAATATAAAGCTTATAAAAAAGGTAGTTTTTTTAATAAATTTTTATGTAAGATACATTTAAGTATTTAAACAGTATACTATAAAATCGTCCTGTAAGAGTATTTGACTAGAAAAATAATAGCAAATATATCACAAAAGGAAATACTAATTAAAAAGTGGTAGTTGAATGAATCTATAAGGATATATTTTTTTCTTTACGCAATTAAATGTAATATTTAACAAAATAACTTCTAAACTTTCTATATATAACGAACTCAATAATTAATATACTCAATAAAGTAAAACTCAATTGAATAAATAAATAAACTCATAATAATAATAATAAAACTCCATTTGTAAATCTAGAGTTAAAATTTTTATACTATGGATAAAGTGCAAAGAAAATAAAATAGATTAATAAAAGGGTATCCTTATTAGGGAGAGGGGGAATGATATTAGCACTTGGTAAAATTTAAAAATTGTGGTTAAAAGTCTTCAAATTTTTCTGATTTGTTGCAAAATACTGGAAAGGTATCGCAAGATGCTGAAACACTCCATTGTTTTAAAGGATAAATAAAAAAATTTAGACTTCCGCTTCGCAGAAGATATAACAGTAAGCACACTAGAAACTACAAAGAAACAAATAATAAAAATACTTTTATACTGTTTGTTCCTCATTTTAGATCCTTGATCAGCTTTTGTTGTCGTAAAGAAGACAGTTGCAGACAGTTTTATTTGTCTTTAGAAACCCAGACGTCGGCACCTCGTTTCAGTCTGATATATGTCACGGTTAAAGACAAAAAACAAAGTTAGCTTTTTTTCTTGACAACATAAAGTTCTCGGAGAATGCAAAAGAGAAGAAAGTGCATGTTTATTTGTTTCTGTGAAATGCCATAATTGCTATTTTTACATAACCCTAATGTTTACTTTAATGCAGTAACTCGTTTCAAATACTTCAATGTATCGATTATAAAGCTAAATTCGAAAAAATGATGTCTCATCTTCACAAATCAGGAATCAAAATTCTGGATATGTGAAATCAAAAATCTGAAAACTTAATCAGTGTCTAAAATTTACTTTTACTCTCAGCCATAAATAAATATTTTTCACTGATTTTAAATTAGTGCTTCGTTTTCTCTTTGTTAAAATTTCAGATTTTGATTCTTTAATTCAATTATATTGGTGTGGAAAATATATAGAGAGCAAAACTCATGAACAATTTTTAAAAAAATCCTTTAAAAACTAAGCAGAAATATGTGGTTTAGGATGCATAAATAAATATTGCTCATACTTTCAGCTGAATTTCGAAGATACTTACAACGTTCAATTTCACATTTAACTAGAAATGCAACTTAGATCCATAGAAGTAAGGAAAAGAAAGTTAAATACTAATAAGTAAAATAAAAGTTAAATACTTAGGCAAAAAAAAAAGTTAAATAATAATGAATGAAAAAAATTGAATACAAGAGAAGAAAAAAAGTTAAATATTAGGAATCAAAAAGAAAGTTTAACACTAATAAGTGAATTCAAAGTTAAACACTAGTAGACTGAAAGAAATTTAAATACTAATGAGAAATAAAAAAAAGCTAAGCACTAATGAGTATAAAGAAAGTCTAAATAATAGTGCACGAAATGAAAATTAAATTAGTAGACGAAAAGAAAGTTGATTACTGGTGAGCAAAGTGAAACACTAATAAGTAAAATGAAAGTTAAATACCAGAGAATCAAATTGAAGTTAAATACTAGTTGAATAAATGAAATTCAAATATTATTGAGTAAAAAGAAAGTTAAACAATAATAAATGAAATGATAGTTAAATACTAATGAGTGAAATGAAAATTAAATAATAGTACAAAAAAGAAATTTAAATACTATTAAGGAAAAGAAATTTAAGCACTAATAAGTGAAATGACAGCCAAATACTAGTAAACTAAAAGACAGTTAAATGCTATCGAGCGAAAAAAAATGAATACAAGAGAGTGAAAAAAAGTTAAATACAAGAAAGCAGAAAGAAAGTTAAATACTAATGAGAGAAAAAGAAAGTTAAATTGTGATGAAAGAAAATATATATATAAGTAGATGAAGAGAATGTTACATACTAGTGAGTGAAATGATGCATCAATCAGTGGTGACTCAATTGACATTATATTTTATCGACTGCCAATAAAATATTATTTCCAATCAAATATAATTATTAATAAATCAAATATAAGACGATTTAAAATTCAACTATACAAACTGTTAACAGATTCGCACAACGCATTAGTAAAGCCAAAATATTTAAGAAAACATGATAGTAAAAGTCAATCATATAAAAAAGAGGGCTCTGTTGATGTACATTTCAAAATTATTCATTCATTACATCATTAGGCGATTATTTAAGAAGAGCAACTATTTACGAACACTGCAATAGCAGATAGGATTCGTCATGAGTACTTCCATTGCCCCTGTAAATGTCAAAAAATTTCTGAATGGGTTGGAAATCCATGCCTTTAAACGAAGTATTAGTACAAAAAAAAAATGGTGACCATTTACGAATATTGCATCAACAGTTTGAAGGAGAACAGCGAATATTATGACGGCGGTTAGTCTATTCCAACACCATTGCAAATGTCCGAAATTTTCGAAAAGATTCGTAAATTTATGCGAATGGTATTACAAAATTCATAATTAAGAATGAATAGAACTTATGAGTAGTATTTTTAAGATAGACGTGTGCATTAGGATGAACAGAAAAAAAAGTAGAAAGGATTTTCCATATCCTTAATTAACAAAAAAAAAATAGCGAGTTAATAAGAAATGAAACAAGGATGAAGAGAAAAATTGATTGTTATCTTTTACATCAAAAGTCGGAAATAATGACTGTTTTTCATTATTATTTAAGATCGAAGAGCTTTCGACCGTCTGTTTATCATAGTATTGGCTGTTAATACACAGTTTTATAAGAGTAAATTTTTTTAGTTTAAAATCAATTTTTATCTTCAGGTTAAAAATGTCCTCCAAAATTGGAGAAAAATATACAATATCACTGTCAGATGCAGTTTTAGGTCCCGCATCGTTGTTACAAATTATATTCATCGTATATTTATTGAATGGCAGTGGAACGATGCATATTTTTAACAAAAGGTTGTGTGTGTGTGTGTGTGTGTGTGTGTGTGTGTGTGTGTGTGTGTGT
>JAOUZG010020001.1:2074276-2141518 GCA_026289955.1 Argiope argentata
ATATTTATAGAATTAGTTTGAGACTAGCTGAAATATTTATAGAATTAAGCTTAAAATTAGCTGAAATATTTATAGAATTCGTTTGAGATTAGCTATAATATTTATAGCATTAGAATGAAATTAGTTGAAACATTTATAGAATTTGTATGATATTAACTAAACTATTTGTAGAATTAGTTTTAGATTAGCTGAAAAGTTTATAGAATTAGTTTGAGATATGCTGAAAATATTTATAGAGTTAATTTGAGACTAGTTGAAATATTTATTCAATTAGATTGAGATTTGCTGAAAATATTTATAGAATTAGTTTGAGATTAGCTGAAAATTTATAAAATTAGTATAAGGTTAGCTGAAATATTTATAAAATTAGTATGAGATTAGCTAAAATATTTATAAAATTAGTATGAGATTAGCTGAAATACTTATAGAATTAGTATGAAATTATTTATAGAATTTGTATGAGATTAACTAAACTATTTGTAGAATTAGTTTTAGATTAGCTGAAAAGTTTATAGAATTAGTTTGAGGTTTGCTGAAAATATTTATAGAGTTAATTTGAGATTAGTTGAAATATTTATTCAATTAGATTGAGATTTGATGAAAATATTTATAGAATTAGTTTGATATTAGCTGAAATATTTGTAGAATCAGTCTGAGATTAGTTCAAAAGTTTATAGAATTAATAGGAGATTAGCTAAAATATTCATAGAATCAGTTTGAGATTAGTTGAAATATTTATAGAATTGGTATGAGATTAACTAAATTATTTATAGAATTAGTGTTAGATTAACTGAAATATTTATAGAATTAGTTTGAGATTTGCTGAAAATATTTATAGAATTAGTTTGAGCTTAGCTGAAATATTGAAAAAATTAATATGAGATTATCTGAAATATTTATAGAATTAGTATGAGACTAAATAAAATATTTATAGAATTAGTTTGAGATTAGCTGAAAATTTATAAAATTAGTATAAGCTTAGCTAAAATGTTTATAAAATTAGTATAAGCTTAGCTAAAATGTTTATAAAATTAGTATGAGTAGCTAAAATATTTATAAAATTAGTATGAGTAGCTAAAATATTTATAAAATTAGTATGAGTAGCTAAAATATTTATAAAATTAGCATGAGATTAACTGAAATATTTATAGAATCAGTATGAAATATTTATAAAATAACTTCGTGCTTAATGTTCATAGCAAATTCGTTGTTTCAAATCCATGGTTTCCTTATAGTCGTTCCAAAAGATAAAATTAGCATGATATCACAGTATTAAAAGTGGCTAGATATTTTATTACTAAACGTCGAAATCGTAAATATAGGTTGTGATTAGTTTCAATTTAATCTGTTTTACATAATTTGATTTTCATTGTGGCTTCAAAAAATGATATATTCATTCTTCTATTATAACGATATTATAATGATATATTTCAATATATTCAATACGCCAATGATAATGATATATAATACTTTAATATCTATAATTAATTTGATCCTTCATATCCACAGTTTTCTTATAACCGATTTAAAAGAGGAAACGTAAAATTAAAAGCTAACAAGAAATCATAACACTAAAACTGATTTGAGAATTATTGCTAATTGTCTACGCTTACAAGTCCGATTTCCCAAAAATAATTGTACTTAATTTTAGTTAAATCTCTTGTGCTTATACGTAATTTGATTCACATTATTTTTTTCAAATCTTTTTTTTTCCATCAAATTGTTAAAGACGTTGATAGCTCGAAATTTTAATTTCCTTATAAATGTTATATTCTTGTGTATTTGAAGTTTCACAACTGGAGCTGTATTCCAGCATATCATAAGCATGTAAATTGCATCGTGCTTCATGTAAGATACAAAAAAATATTCCAAGTACTCTATAGGATATGCCACACCTGAATATCAAAATTTTGCATGAAGTTACAAATTGGATAATAAATAGCTACCAAAAACATAAGCTTTTAAAATTTTAATCGGATTATTATTTAAAATTCGTCGAAATCATAATAGAGTTTTTTTAACAAATTCGGAGCACATTATGATATTAAATTCCATATTTTGCACGCATTTTAAAATTTAAAAAAAGCATATTACTCTTTCAGCTTATTGCTTTATTTCAGAACACTATTTTTCTCTGCTTTTGAAATATTTTAAAATATGTGTCCATTTCACAAAATATTTATTGTTTTTATATTAATGGAATGTTCACAGAAAAGGCATTTAATTTTTGAGTTAACTTTTTTAAAAACGCATTTCCTGTAGGTAAGCTCTCATTGTAAAAATAAGAGTAAATTAATAGCAATAATATAAAAAAACAATTAATAGGTATAAATCATTATCATGCTTCGTTCCATTTCTAATAACCTTTGCAATCCTCACAGAATTCTAAGTGTATTGAAATCAATATAGTTTTTAAATCCTTGATTCGTATAAACTTAGAATTATATAAGTTTAATCCAATAAAAAAATTAGTATATTTTTTATTTTTAAGCATTTTTTTTTTGTGACTAACTTTTTAAAAACAATCTTGAAAAGTGTTTTTTAAGGCATGGTTCCTATTTCTGTTAGTTTTATGATATTTTTAAAAGCAGAGAATTGATTTTGTCTACTAAAGCACTCGGCAACAAACATAGAGCTGTAGTAAGAAAACTGCAAAAAAATTGTTTGTAGAAAATGCAGGGCTTCTGTTTTTCAGTTCATTTTGAAGAATTAAATGAAATTTCAACTTTTTTAAATTAAAAAATCGAATATTTTATTACAAAGTAATAATTTATGAAAAAATAAGTTGCATTTTGCTTTCATAATATTTGTTTAAGATTGATAATAAATGTAGGCGTACAGTAATTTACTGCAATTTAAGAGTTCATTGAGGACTAATTTCAATCCAATTTAATTAAAAAGCTGATATTGTAAAGGAGTTCAACTTTTTCGCATTTAAGTTCAAAATATATCATTAAGATTCACAGCAAAAGTATTTGGATATCAAGTTTGGTGCTAGACATCTGAAAATTTTCATTATCGGAAGTTTATTCAAACATTTTCATATCTCATACTTTAAATAACAAGCGCAGTTAGGAATTTTCTCTCGCGAGATATTTATATTTCGATGTTATTACGCCATCTACCGGGAAAGTTATGAAAACTTTTTGTAGTTCTCGATATTTTCGAATTATTTTGCTACTTTTACCTTAGCAAGGAAGTGAAATCTCATTTGATTTGGGAAATCGGTTAATGGAGTTCAATTTAAATTCTTTAGGCCAAAATATAAAAAAGCACTTTTTTATAAAATCGCGCATTCAAAAATTATAATGTCCTTTTTGTGGGTAGAATTTAATTATATTTTCTTTTCCTATTTTAATAGTTATCGTTCATAAATTTAAGAATTCTTTGCTTATTTTTATTGTAATGACAAGAAATTTAATAATTTTTTACGCAAATGTTAAGAAAATATATAATTCATTATTTTTCTTTCTTTATACCTTCACTATATTTATCACATTATTACAAGAAACACTATGAGGCAAGAAATATGTAAAACAATTTTGAAAACACTCATTTCTTATGATACTTAGTTTATATTTTTAATTTTGATGGTTAATTTAATTTAATTAATTGTTTACAGTTCATTTATAATTTTCATTAAAATGAGTTGGTTGAAATATGTTCTGCCTCAATTCCATTTCTAATTAATTAACCAAAATTGAGCTACAACCTATCTGTCAAATAAACCGCATATAAAAAAAACTGTTTCTGCAACCAAATCAAGGTGTTACACAAATTCCATAAAAAGTCAAATGACCAAAAAGGTAACGTTGGTAACTGCAATTACCTAAGAAATCCTGAGTCCAGTCATTTTTTTACTTAATTAATCAATTTATCAACCCCTTAACCAGTTTATTTTCCTTACTATTTAATAAGATGACACCTTCTATTTTGGGAATAGTTTCTTATTTTGATTCAAATGGAAATCCATGGAATACTTGGCTTATCTACTTATTCGAAGTCATTTCACTATTGAATTATAATTGTTATGAATTATTTATTTTTTGTTTACAACTATCAAAATTCGATAAATCGATGGACGTACATCGTACGGGCAAACCGTTTAAGGGGTTAATTTTTTAAACATTTTCAAAGAACTCTTATTTTGCTCTATCATATTAATTTACAAAGATTGTGATAAAATTCAAAAATAATAATTTCAATTTCGAATGATTAATCTAACAGCATTCCTAATTAATTAACCTTTTACATGTTTTAGATTACGCTGATTCATAATTCTAAAACACGCCGCTGATTTTTAATTTAAAAAAATACTTTATTTTACATGTTTCAAGTGCCCCAATTTATATTTTTAATGGATATAAATACTAGTTGTGAAATATCAGTTTTACGTTCAGACTCTCTATTATGATCAGGGCCTGAATAAGGCAGGGGCAGCTGCCCCGGGCCTCCACTTACATGAGGGCCCCAAAATTGAATACAAATTTTATTTTACGTTTTTTTTCTTTAATAAATGTTCTTTATTACTAAAATATTGAAGCAGAGGCCCAAAGACGTTTTTGCCCCAGGCCCCAACTAGGCTTAGTTAGTTGGGCCCTGATTATGATAAATAAACTTCATTCATCGTTATAATAAAGGTGATTTTTCAATTCCTACTATTAGCTCATACTCTTCTTATATATATTTTTTGTTCAAATTTTCAATCGTTAGTAAAATACTTTTTATTCATCCAATCAGGTTCAAGTAAATTTTTAAAAACTTGTAGCAGATGACATTTGATGTTAATACATTCTTTTTTCAAATATTAATTCATTAGTTTTTTTTATTAATTAATTAAAAACTAACTTTCCCGCCAAAACTCTTCATTTCCCCGCCACCAAATAAGTAAATAACTCACTTTATTTCCCCCACACACACTAATGAGGTTAGGGTTGACATGTTTTCGAACGATTATTTCAAACGATCCTGTTTATTTTCATAATGATTGATGCATTTAAATTAAATATTGTTAATGAATCTATTTTTCCGATTCATTTTGAAGTACTTTCGAATTTAAAATAATACAAAATAAAGAAAATGAGAAATTTCTAATCCATATTTTGTTGCCCAACTGGTGTAGAAAAAGCAAGCATTTTGCGTTACCACAATTGATTTTGAATCCTCAAATGGCGCTGAAAATTCAACGCTAATATAATTTTTTGATCAATTATTCATAGTAATTGCAATTGTCAGAACGGGATATTTTGGTTGGTATGACGTTGAATTCTCATCCTATGAGCTGCGAGACCGAAGATCGTAAATAGAAAGGTCAATGAAAAATTTCCGGAAATTCGTTTTATATTTTACCCCTTAATATTGTGATTCTGTCATATTTATATTAAGGTAGTTATTTAATAAAAAGTAACTGAAATAATTTTTTTCTTTGTTAACATAAATAGGAATTGATTTTAAAAAATTGTTTTTATATTACTTGTTTGTATGCATATGTGCTGGTGAACTACTTGGCAGACTGTTTTACCTAAAATTACCAAACTTTATAGAAATATATATATGTATATTTGTGGGCGTCCCGGCATAGGGATAGCGCGTCTTCCACTGTTTCTTTGAATTGTTCAATGAAAAGTTTCTGAAAGTACTGACAGAGAGACAGACAATCAACATATTGTTGTATTTGACCCAAAATTTAGCATATTTCTATAATACAGATGTTAAATCTGTATACTGAATCTTATCTATCTAGTCTCTTTGTTTGTAGTTATCATTTTCATTCAGATTTGAATAACCGGACAGACATACTTTCTCTGATCAGATTTTACTGAAACTGGTTTAAATTTGTAAATTAGTTGTAAAGATTGCTTATTGAATTTCAATCATCTAGCTCAAAGCGTTTTTGAGTTTCTTTGTCACAGATTTGCATACAGGTCGACATTTTCCAAAAATGTGTATTTCGAACTGAGGGAAGGCTAAAAAGTGGCGATTCGTCAAAATCTTGAGCTCGAATTTTTCGACCAATACTGTACGTTCTCTATACTAAGTTTACGAAAAAGGAAAAATATTTGTTCAATTTTTTTAACCAATCAAAAAAAAAAAACATTCTTATATTATGGATATATACAGATAATGATATATCTAGGGTAAGTGACGTCTAAATCTTAATACAATGTTATTCGCTATCCCTATTCATCTTTGGTCATTCAGAGGTCAAATTAAATCTGCTAGCGGCCCTTAGATAATACAAATCTCCTGAGCATTCTTCTCCTCAAAACTTTCAAAACATAGAACTTTTCATATATTTTTATTTAATCTTTATGTAAGTAATTTTCGCTAACAAATTTAAATTTAATGAAACAGAAAATTGCTTCATTGCAAATCAGCTTCTACAAGGTAAGATCTTGTATATTGCATATACATAAAAATTCTAAATTGAAACGTAAAAGTGCTGTTAATCAAAATAAAGAAAATGAAAAAAAAAAAGTTTTATTAACAATCTAGTTAATATTTAATAATATTATCAAACACTTATTAAAATTATAAATCTCAATTTTTTTTTATAATTATAAAATAACATTATTTAAAACATATGGTGTTTAATAAGAAACAGTCATAGAATAACATTCCAAAATTAATTTGAGGTATACTTAGTTTAAATTTGAATAAGTTCGATTGTTTTGTAGTTAAATGAAAGCATAATATTAAAAAATAACTTTCAAAATATTGCACACAAAAAATTGAGTGTTGGGTGTCTTTTAAAGTTATTGGACCTTTACATAGTTGCCTATTTTGTTTATTGAATAATCTTTTTTTGCATTTAGCTACTGTAAATGGCATGACGATTAGTAAATGGCAATGATGTAATATTTTGTCCCATGGCTCTTCCAAATGGTCCAGTGGAATTTTCACACAAACACCCTTATATCCTCCGATCGTTACATCAAACATACCCTCTCTTCACATAGGAATGAATTTAAGTGTTCGAATCTCTAATTACAGAATAATTATATTGTAAATGTGATTCTCTTTACTTTATTTTTAATATTTACTCTTAATTACAAAACAGATATAATGTGCACACAAATCTATGTATGTATTTAATATATCACGACAAAATACAATTGTAGTAATTAAAGAATTGAAAAATATTCTTATAAAATACACTGACATTTATTTATAAAAATTAATGGGTAATTTGATAACGGAAAGCTGCTTATATCTTGAATTTTAAAGGTGATGGTTTTTTCCAAATTATTGTCGTAGAATTTTAAAAATTCGACAGATTTTTTTAGTAAGAATCTAATAAGAAATTGGAAAACTTTGTTCTTAACGAGCTGCTGCCATTCTAGAATTACTTACGTATCCAATTTTGTAGTTTTAGTTCGAGCAATCTATTGTACGATGAAGTACATGTTCAAGCATGTTACAATTTCTAAATAATATACTAATTCATAAATATCATCGTGTTTACAAAACACATATCATTATAAATAAAATATCTGTTTTCCTAATTCAATAGAAGTGAACAGTTTTTTTAAAACTATATTTTAAGTTCATCTATTTAGGCAAAATTTTATCTTAGATATGATATTTTTCTACATCTTATTGGTTAATTTATATTTTTTTAAAGTTATATGTGGAATTTGAAAAATCGTACTTATGATAAAAGAATGCTATAGATGAAATTAAAAAAATTTTACGAACGACGATTATACTTTCTTCCTAAAGATAAGATTCATAAATTAATTACATTAAATTTCTCAATAATTGCCAAGATATTTAGCACTTTGAATTTAATATCGTTAAACTTCAAATTTATTTACAGAACCATTTGAGAAGGGGGGAGGGGAGAATTAAATGAATTTATAAATTCACAAATAGTACAGTAAAATAGCAATAGATAGCAGCACATTATTCTGTCTAGCTGTCATGGCAACCGCCATTAATTTGTGTGCTGTGAAGCAATAAAAAAAATGTCAATATGTGAACTCTGGTAGCAGTGTATATTTAAATTTTTTGATACAATAGCCCAAAAATTCGCAAAGCAAATAATGCTATAGTAATTTTGAGCCAAGCCTTTACTAATTAACTACAATAAATGATAACTTATATTTCGGAATAAATCAAGTGGATTCAAACCAAACTAAAACCGAAAGCAAGCAAAGCAGAGACCGGAACGGTAAACTTGCATGTTCAGCGAACTGTAAACGTAAATTTAAGAAGATGAATATTGTTAATGCTGATCATCTTATTTTCTGCTAATTTTTTTAAAAAAATAGTATGATAATTATATTTTATAGTATGACATTATTATTTTTTATTATATTTTATAGTATTTCAAGCAGCAGATTATATTATTCAAACGAATATATTTTTTTAAATTATTATTCTTTCTTGCACTAAATTAAATTCTTTGAAATTGTACCTATGAATAGAACATAGCTTTATTTTTATATTTTCCTCTTATAAATTATTTGAGATCTAAATTTTATACAATAAAATTTATAATTTTAATTTTTTTTCTGACATGATGATAATAATGAAGATTTTGCTAATTGATACTATCCAAAGCAAATAGAAAGTATTTAATTTACTTGAATTGATTTTAAAAAATAAGATATGAGAAATGCTGTGAATTTCGAAGAATAATTCTCTTCGCTGAAGTGATCATTTACTTTTTTGGTTGGATAAATGTATGACATGCAATTCTTGTTTAATAAAGTATATCTTGTTTATAAAGTTATATATATATATATATATATTCCACTGAAATAAACTTTCATGATTTGATTTATAGTAATCAAAATGTCTGCATCTACTAATCCTTCTACAAAAAAAAGTCTCAAGCATTCTGCACGAAATTCTAAGAAACCTGTGAAACCATCAAGTGCAAGAAGCTATGGACATAGATCTGGAGAATCTTCAAAATCTGGTATTTATTTTATTTACCTATTTATTTAAATTCAAGTTCAAAAATATAAACCTTTGGTGCTGCTATCTGTTTATTGTAATAACACATTTATTATAAAATTAATTCAATTTTCATTTTCTTATCCACTTTAAAAGTTATTATTATTATTAATTATGATGATGATTATGGAAGTAATTATTTGCATGCTTTGTTTTATAAAATATTTGTTCTTAAAGAAGTGAATTTTAGTATCCTAATAATATATTTGGAAATAATTAACCTAATCAAGTAATCTTTATTTGAAAGTTTATACTAATACTTTAATATGTTTTTATTTTTATATGAGAAAAGTATTAGATAATCTCACATTGCTATTATTTGTTCTTAACCATTGGATATCTTAATCATATATTCTGTAACTATATTCGTATTTTTTAAAAGTAAATATTAAATTGCTTTACTCTCCTAGTTTTAATTGTTAAGCATTTTTTTTAAAACCTTTTATAATATAAATATACAAATTTCAAATGCTTCTTTTATATTTAACTTGATCTTGAAGATTTTTTTTTCCTGATCTCTACAAAATTGTTTTACAATAAATGAGAGTGTTCATTTTGTTCATTATGTTTATAAAATGTTCTTTGTTATTGTTTATATATATATATATATATATATATATATATATATATATATAAGGTTTGAAAAAAGTTATATGATAATTCAGAATTAATTTTGTAATTTTTTTTTATATAACTCCTTTTTGAAGTAAGATAATCTATTTATAATAACAATTACCATTTATAAACTTCATTGTTTGTGAGCATGTATTTATTTTGTATTGTTTTTCAGTATTTGCATAGTTAAAACACTGATTTTTTTTATTTGATAAATTTTATTATTAGTAACAACTATTTATATCCTAATTTTAGTGAAACAGATAGATGCTTCTGGCGATTCTTCTACTACTGAAGGTGAGAAAACATCTGGCAAGTGAGTAAATCATATATCTTTGTTTACATTTAAGAATTAAATCACTTTTGTTTGATTTAAAAAGTTTTACTCTTTTTGGTTTCATGAATTTTGTTTATTATTTAAATAATTTGTTTGAATTTATGATTTAAAAAATTCTTGATGTTAACATTATTAATGGTTATCCAATGAATAATGATGTCTAAAATTCTGTACAGAGAATAATGACACATATCCGCTTGTTTTATTTAAATCATTTTGCTTTCATGATTAATGAATGTTGTTCATTTCTAACAATTAACTTGTATGATAATATTTATAGTTGCTTTATTGACTTTGTTATGATTATTAAACTTACAAATTTTCAATAAAACGAAATGCATATGAGCAAAAGGAGACTCAGTCTCCTTTCTTATTGCCTATTTAGCTAAAAAGCAATGAGAAAATGATCAACAGAAATCCTTTTCCTATTGCCTTTTCTCTCATTCTTTCCTTTATCCTACGACAAACTTGATGGCAAGTCAATTGTGATCAGAATATAATTCAGTAGCAAAAACTTTCTTGAAATTTTTATTTCATACAATTTATTTCATTATATCAGTAAGTCCCCCCCCCCCAGTTTTAAAAATAAAAACATTTGCATATTAAAAAATGTCAAACATTTCATAATTTTATTAGAATTAAAATACTTTATGCATTGTCCTATCAACTTTCAGCCTCATTTAATGTAGAGATTGATATAAAATTCTTTTAAATTATGTTCAAAAACATAGATAACTATAATATCACATTTGGTATATAATTATATTAGAAAATTATCAAAAAATCAGTTAAAAGATTTAAAACTTTTTTATTAGTATATGTTAAAGAAAGATTTATATATATATATATAAAGATTACCTTTAAATTCCTAGCATTATCTAGACATAAATCAAAGGAAAAGTTTTAATAATATTGCTTTAAATTCAAAATATAGCTAATGAATAGTGTATATCATTTGAACTGTTTGGAGTTACTACATAAATCTTAACTTGTTAGTTAAAGTACAAAATAAAACAATAAAATTTAACTGATCAGATGCTTATAGATTAAAATAATTTCCTGTTTGATCTTGTTTGAGCAAATCTTAATCTTGTTTGAGTAGCCACTCTTGTAATACTAATCATGGCTTACTGGTACCGTCAGAGACCACAATCTCTGATGTTTGTTTTCTTTGCTTTGATCATTAAAAAAAAAGTCTTGTTTTTATTTATTTAAAACCTATAATGGAAAATGCTTTTGTTTCCTTATATGTTACAATGAATTATTGGTTAATATAAAGAATTTTGCAGATTTTAGAATGTTTATAAATATTTTGTTGAAAAAAAGAGGGAATACTCTAAAAGCTTTTCGATTTGTGACACAAAATGCATTGTGCCTAATTAATTATAATAAATACATACTATAAAAAAAGAGTTTTAAAAGTCAAACAAAGTAACCTCCTTAAGGTAAAAGCAGTATTCAAAAATTGAAGTTTTAATAAAATAAATCAATTAAAAATTTTCTTTAGGTATTAGAATTGTTGATTTATATTTCCTTATTATAATTTTCAAGATTTCTTTAATAATATTCATATATCTAAGTGTGTTTTTTTAAAGCAAAAGTAGAAACTTCCTGCAGGTATTTCCTTAGTAAAACTTTAATTTTTGATGTTTGTGCTTTGAAAAGTTGCCCTCCATGACTAGTTTATATACCTGAGCTGATCTTAATAGAATCTGATTTTTTACTTGATCTTGCTTTAAAAAACTGACTTACTGAATTTAAAATTAGAAATTATAATCGTTTTTAGTTATCAATAATGCATTTATATGGATAAATATAAAGACTTGGATAACTACAATTATTTTCTTCTGAAACATCAGCAGCTTTTTTTTTTCCCCTCGATACTTTCAGTGCACAGGAATTCTGTTGTTTTTCTGAGTAAAGATATTTAATAAAAGAAATTGCAGATTATGTAGAAAGGTTGTTTAAGATCAATATGAATATTGCATAAATAATTTAATCATTCTAAATATCAATAATTATTGAGGATTTAAAAGACCAAATAAAATAATTGCACATAAACAGAATAATTTTTAACTATTATTTTGAAAAGTCATGCAGATTTTCTGGATTAAATTAATTAGATGAGACTATTTCTGGTATATTTAAAAAAAATTAAAATTTGCAAAATTTAACTGTGAATTATCAGTATCATTTGTAGTACACATATATATTGATACTTGCTAATTTTTACTACTTATGAATTTTTCACCAAACTTTTTGAAACATATTATTAAGGTGGATGCATCATTTTATGATTGGAAAAGTGCCAAGTAAAATTAGGAAGCATAAAAATAAACAAATGCTAATTAATTATTGTGCATTCTATAGATTTAAAAATTAATCATAAAATGTAATCAATGACTGAAAAATAATGTCTTCCCAAGTAACCATCTATTAACCTATTCAATTTTTTTAGCCAACTTCTTAGTCAAGAACAGATATTGTTTTCAATTTCATTCGAATAATTTATGCATAATTAGACGTCCATTTTTTTTTTCATTGAGTATTTTTAAACTTCTGATAATGCCAGCTATTTGAACTGTATTTTAATGAAAATATAAAAAACAATAAATTTTAAAAAATTTGCTTTTTTTATTTGAGAAGAATATCTTAACATATTTAGTCAATAGACTCCCACAAAAAAAAAACCTTTTTACCTTTCTTATAGACTATTTTTAATAATTATTAAATTATAATTGTTAACAGAAAATGTAGATTCCCTTGGGTAGACATTCCATTTTACTTTCAAATTATAATTTAAATTTCTTTAATTTGATTATAAATTTATTATCCCCCTCTATTTTTGTAGACATGATTGATTATTTGACTCTAACCATATCATGCTGGCGCTAATAAGATATATATGTACAAAACACTAATGTACAGGGCATGGAAGTCGCTTTTATTATATATATATATATATATATATATATATATATATATATATATATATGAAGTTTAATCAAATGTATAAATTGGCTTAACCATTGTCAAATGGTTCATTTCAATGACTTGTTAAAATTGCTGACCATATATTTCAAAGCTATCATCTCACAAAATTGGTTTTTAAACTATTTTTAAAACTAAAAACAAATTACCTTTTTAATGATATCAATTACTTCATACTTACTCCATCCTTACTTTACTCTGTACAATAATTTCTTTATTATCTAATAATTTTTTTAATGTGATTCACCAAAGTTAATTCTTAATGTTTTGATAAAATCCAAACTCGGCCAGCAAAATATTCAACTGCCTCTTTTTGTCAGTGTTAAAATTAAGATTTAAAATATGCTTTCTTTTCATATTAATACAGAAGTAAGATTTTCATTGTCACTTTTTTGTCATAATATATATAATTGATCAATGTGTATGTGTTGTAATTTGTGTTGATTTAGTTAATTTCATATTTTTCTGTCTTATGAAATAACATGATGAATTTTTTTAATGCATTTCTCATTAATATTTAATATTCTAAATATCAGTTATATAGACTAATCATTATTGTTTAAAATATCTAAATTTACTGCTTGCATCAAAATATTGCAAGCTTTGTTATATATATACATTACAGAGAATTTTATTTAATTTTTATAATATTTATTCAAATTTTAATAATTTATTTTACAGAAATATTTTATTTACTTTTATAAAAAAAATTACAATAAATTTTATTGCATTGTTTTAAATAAGACCTTAAAGTAACATCGACATAGCAAAATATTTCATCTTGTACAATTTTGTTTTCATTTATTAAATTAACCTTTCATATTTTCAATGAAAATATTATATTCTGCTATTTTATTCTACAGGAAGGAAATCAATATCCGTGTCATTGATGACTGTAAAAGTCTAGAGGAAACTTTTTCTTGCCCATATGACATACTCATCAACAGAATGCCATATTTTAAAGATTGTTTAGATGTTGAACCTGAAGGAGAATTGACTATATCTGTTCATTGTGATATCCTTGTATTTAGAAAGATTATGGATTACATAATGGCAGATTCAACTGGTGGAAGTAAAAAATTTAAATTTGGTAATTATAATTTTTAAGTTTTGCCCTCTAATCTTGGAAAATTTTGATTTCAAATTAAATATTTTTATTAAAATGGCTTTAAAAAAACCCTCTGAATATTCAATCAATTGAGCAAGTTCTATATTAACAAACTGGTTTATGGTTGGTCTGTTGTGCAGATGAAGTGTGTAGTTTATCATCTGTGATGGAAAGGGGTAGAAATGTGCTATCATTTTGACAGTGATTAATTTCTTAGAGCTGAATTGCTTCAAATAATAATAAAAAGAAATGAAGATTAAAATGGAATCTGATATGCATATTTCAATGTATTATGTTAGAATATAATTTCTTGAACAGCCAAGCACTATGTGCTCATTCAAGTTAAATTATATTTTTATTAATTTTGTTTCATTGAATTAGTAACTTTAGTATTGCAAACAATCAAAAAACTTTGTTTTTCATTTATTGTTTAAAAAAATATCACATTTTCTATTTATTTCATTTCATATCATCATGTGCTCAAAATAACATTTTTCTAGGTTTTATTTGCTGTAGTTATTAATTTATTTTTTTTAATCAGAGCTTTTATAAATGCAATGGCATCATATTATTAAAAGCTGATTTTTTGAGATGCTTGTACAGATAATAAGATTTTTATTTTTTTCCTATGGATTTTTGTTAAAGCCAAAAACCTCATCCCAAAAACAACATAATGTTCCACCATGATAATACAGGTTGAGATACAAGATGTATTTTGAAATGGTTCTTCATTTGCTACGATTTGCTGACATACCTCCTTATACAACCATACTCAAGTTTTGTTTACCTTCAAAAGCAAAAAAGTCAATCAATTATAATTTATTCCAGAGAATAATCAGCAGAAGTTCTTTTTTATGAAGGAGAAAAAGCATTCAGATTTTAAATTTTCTTTTTAAATGTTTAAAATTGATATCATAGAATGTATTGACAGATTATTTGTTTTTAATTGCTTTATTTACTATCCTTTGGCCATAAAAATTTGATACACACTTTCTTAAAAGATTTCAAATCTGATCTCATAAAGTTTTTGCCATCCTTGATCTTTCTCATTTTATTGATAAATTTCAACAAAGGTTGAAATTATCCTATCCAAAATTAAATTATATGCATTCACAATATGAAGTAATGGTTGGCATTTAAAATAAATTGTGATGAAACAGATATGTAATTATTTTCCTACTCTTTTTTTGAATAGATTAATTTCATTTTTATCATCCTTATTATTTAGTGCACTTATATATCATTTATAACGTATTATTATATGATTACCATTATTATTATGATTGTGATTCAATTATTAAACAATAATGATAGAAAGATTCATATATTTTCACTTGTAATTTATTTTTAAAGAACTTTTTTTTCTCAATGTTTTAATTACTTGGATTTAGCATCCTTATTGCTTTTTTTCTATAATTCTCTGATTGGAATTACGGTACACTGTCCATTCAATAAAGTAGTTGAGTAACTTTAGTTTTTGAAGGTTTCACTCCCTCTCATTGGTTGATTACTTTTTAAAAAATGATTTGAATAAAGTGATTTGACTATATGATATTTTTATCACTTTATCTAGATCTGAAATGCATTGCCTGTTACTTTATGTGAAGATAATTGTAATTAATTGCTTTATTATTTCACTGATTCAAAATATGCTATGTATTAGTTTTTACAAATTTCCTGCAAACGATCTCTGCTGTATGTTAGTGCTTAAATTATTGTTACATGTATCTTTGAAAAATATAATTAATAATAATATATGATTTCTAAACACATATAAATTTCTATGAATATAAAAGCAACGAATTCTTTTATTATGTTACAGATCCAAAGTATGCTATACATCTTCTAGTCTCTGCAGATTTTTTACAAATGTCTCCTTTAGTGGATGAATGCTTAAACTACTGTCATAGGCACATGAATAGTGTTATTGAGAATAATTGTCCCATTGGAGCATTAAATAATGATCTTTTAACTAGGTATATTTGGACTTCATTTATAATATATTTTTACTCAAATGACAAGGATTTTATTTATTTACTAATGTGTAAATTTTTAAATTTCTAGGCTTGCTTTACTATTTAATCACAGAGAAGTTGAATCATTGAAAGATCCAAGTGGAGAAATAAAAGAGTAATTATTTGTATTTATACTACACCCAACAAAATTTAATGCTGTATGTGTTGATTATTTTGATTTATTTACGTCTCTTTTCAGGAAACTATATAAAATATTATTAGATCGTCTGTTAAAACCTGAAACAAAACAACCTAATCAAAGGTTTATACCCAAATTTATGAAATGTACCCTCTGTGAGCAAGTATTTGCAACAAAACTGCAAAATTATATGCCTTGTAAGTCTAGAAAGTAAGTGGTAAAGTATAATTTTTCTTATTTGAATTAATTGTCTGATTACATTATGTTGCTATATTTAAAGTACAAATTAATTGCTTTATGTTCTTAGAAATTTTCAGATATATTTTTCAACATTTTTGGTGTGCAAATGTTTTAAGTGCAATATTTCTCTTGTTATAATCTATAATATTCCTTAGAGGCTTATTTTTATCATGTATAACCAATTGTGTTTTTACATCTTAAGGATCTTTTTACATACATTTGTGTTCTGGCTATACTGAAATTAAGGGAACACTATGGTAGTCAATGAGAACTAAACTTGTTTGTAGGCAAGCTTAATGTCTTAAGCAGTTTTGAAAAAAATTAGATATATTCTACTTATTAATTTCTTTGTGAATATATTGAATAAATTAATTTATTTGTAGCTTTCAGCATTCTACTATACAAGCCAATTATTCTTGTTGTATAACCTTACTTTGAATATTATACTGCATATAGTAGAAATGTTGATACATTTGTTGTTTGAATTCTTATTGCGTCAATATAGCCTCAATTAAGAATACATCTTTAATTCATTACTTTATATCCTGTATTTATCTCTGGCATTGTGATGTGATACATTTGCGAACATTTGCATTTAATATAATTTAATTTTCAAAACTTTCAAAAGAATTTGTAAAATTCATTTTTTAATCAGCAAAATTATAAAATTTGGAAATTTGTTATGTTTTTATTTAGTTAACAATTGTAAATCCATCATTTATATAAAAAATTGTTTTAAATATTTAAAAAGTCATATATATTTCAATTCTTTTCCAGAGCTACTATTGGTCCAAGAGGTGAACTGATATATACACATAAAAGGTATTTATTTAGATTATTTAATTTCCTTTAATTATGTTTATATTGGATTTTTTAAAATGATAATTTATTTTTATTAGCTAAAATATATTGGAATTCTGACCATATGGTCTGTGTTAAAAATAATCTGAGCAAATACCAGAAAATCTTTCTCTGCTCTTCATCTTTTTAATGAAATTAAAAGATGAAGATAAATTTTAAAGAAAAAATCGTCAGAATTAAATTTATCACATGTTCATAACACATTTGTAGGATATCATTATCGGAAGTCGGTCTTTTATAATTCAAATTATTCAGATGGAGAAAAATAAAAGCACGCTTTTGTTCTTAAGCACTACAGTCATGATGTTAGCAAATTCTATGCTTATTTCTTAAAAAATACAATAAATACGTATGATAACATGAAACATTATATCATAAATAAGTATAATATTATAAATTTATTGAAAAGTTTGCGTTGAGAGAAGAGGAGTATTTTTTTTAAGCATCCTTAAAGAATCATTAGGAAGATAAAAAAAAATATATTGGTTGCATTCCTGAAACTTCCTATAAAATTAATCTTTTTCAAAAGATGTATGTAAGACATCTGAAGTCTAATAAAGGAATACATTAAAATATTAATAATGCTTTTGTACCTATTATTACAGTTTTGAATAAACACTTTTGATAAACTTTGTCAAGAGTAAATTGTTTAAAATGTATTCTGTGTTAATGATTAATTTATTAGCAGATATAAATACTTTTCATTCAACTCAAATAAAGTTCTATTGCACCTTAATTTATAAGATTTCACATAAAATAATTTAAATTTTTAATTAACTTTTTTTAGAGATATGACTTGGAATCTTGATCGATATTTGGAAGATCAATTTCAAGCTTGTCAGTCATGGAGAAAAATTTATTGGAGAATTTGGGGTCTGCTGAACAGTTTAACTTGCACTACCTGTGGCACTGAATTTTCTTGCTGCGATTTTACTAAATGTCCATTCCATAAAGAAAATATGACTTTCCCATCTGCAGATCAGACTGAAAATGTCCATAAACCTGGTGTTTTTCCATGTTGTGGAGCCAAAGCTTATAAATTTGATCCAATTGATCCTTTATTTTTATTCTCTGTAAGTACAACATAAGTCACTGATTTTAATTCAAAAATTTTAACAGGATGTTTTTTGATTAATGTAACATGCATGGTTCAAAAAAATCCTTCAAATGATCTAGGCATAGAACCTTCCAAATTTTGCATTTGGTGTAATAACATATTAGAAAAGAATTTTTCTAAACTCGAATTGATTTTTGGATTAATAATTAAATGCATTCTTATCTTAAAAACTCATAAACAGTAAATAGTTTTGAAATATCTTACTTCACAAAACTTTTGCAATAATATAATTAAATTTTTGGAAATAAGCTTTTCTGTTATAACAACCTTATTTTAATATAACTTTTTTGATTTTAATAATTTTTTTAAATAATTCAAGAAAATTTTGCAAGGTTACTTCTCATTATTTTACTATTGCATTTATATAAATGTGTTAAAGATATAGTTGTACATATATATTGTAAAAATATTCATATTCATATTTTTTATATTCATATTATTTGGCTATAATTAAAGAATACATTTTTAAAACTAGTATTGAAATAGATGAATGAAACATGAAACTTTGTCTTATCATATTTATATTTGAGCTAGAAGTTCAATCTATTACTTGAATAATTTTTTATAAAATTGTTGTAGCAGATGACTTATAGAGTATGTAGTAAATTTGTTTCATAAAAATGTCACAAAAATTATTAATATGTATTTTCATTTTATGAAATGTAATGCATCTACATTTCAATAGATTTATTTCTCATCTTTTATTTATAAAATTTCTCTTAGAACCAATATAATATTTCTTTTATTTGAAGTTACTATGTTACCAAAAATGAATTACATGAACATTGTTTAAATTTATTATTTTTTTACTTTATTTTTATAAGTATAAAAATTTTAATTTTATTGTTTTGAAATTTAGATATTTAATCAATATTGCATTAATTATTATCTATGTAATAATATTTCATTAATCACCTTATTTTTAATTATGTCAGCTTTATTCTTTAAACATGCCAAAATTTTTATTCATATTTATTTCCTTCTTTTTTATATATAAAGACTCAGTTCAGATATCCTTCATTTCATTTAGTTCTTGTTCTTAACATTTCATTTTATATATTTAATTTATTATGTATTGTAATTTGATATAAATTTCAATTATTTCTTTTTGAAGGGCTGCGCATATCGAAATCATACAGTTAGTCCTGCTAAAAGATCTTCTGACATTTTTCAAGATATGCTGACATATTTCGATTTAATTTGTTTGCCTCAACCTTCAAAACCTACTCCGAATGAAAATGTGGGCTTGGATAGAATTACTCCTTGCCACAGTGAACGTGCATTAGTTCAGTGGCTAAAAGCTCTGAAACCAAATAGTGCCGAACTCAAGAAGGTAATAAATGTGTCGGAAGAAGAAGTAAGACTTTTTTGTATGTTTACCTTTACAGACTACTATAAGGATTATCAATAAGAAAATTGTATTTTTTTTTATCCAATCAATTTCTTCAATTTATCTTTTGAGTCATTCAAATGTTAAAATGCACAGTGTTTTTAAAATTATACTAAAATAAAAATCTGACATAAGTAACTTGATAATGAAAATGTAGCATAATAGCACAAAATGTACATTCTTGTGATTTGTAGGAAGGAGAGGGAAAATTTAAAATATAAAGAATGTTATTTTCTCTTTAGAAAATTTTTTTTCTAATTTTTATCTTTCAAACTGCATTTTTTTATTGCTGTTCAAACTATTCTTATTAACTTTTATTGCAATCTTATTTTATTCACTATGATAGAGGATGGAAAAATCAGTATATATTATCTTTTGAAACTTTTTTTTTCTAAATAATTTCTAATGATCTGTAAACATTTTAAATTATGATTTAATATTTAGCTTAAAAACATTTTACTATGAATAATTGTTTGTGAATTGAACTTGTTGAATGTATTTGTATAGTTTTAGAAGTAATTCTTTAAAGAGCAAAAATAGCTTTCACTTTAACTTTTGAAGGTGTTTGCATTTATTAGTTTGATCATCTTTATGATATCTTAATTAGTATGTGTTCTCTTTGCATCAAATTAGATATTAAAATTATATCTGCCTTTGTTTTTAAAATATGTTTATCATTCAGAAAACACATTTTAAAAATTTTAATTCTTTGAGTGATTTTAACTTTTATTGCTGATTGCAGAATTTTATTTGCAATTTTCTTTAACAGTAATATTTTTATTAATGATAATTTTGAATTTTTGAATTTAAACAGTAATATTTGTATTGTTATTGTAAAGTGGCTTTTTCTTATGGCTTATGGAAATTCTTACTTAAATCTTCATGTTAATTCTTTGATTTTAATTTTGAATAACTCATCTGTTGATCTCTTTTTTTATTTGTTGCTTTATATGATTGATCACATCACAGTTTTTTTTATGCTTTTTTCTGAATTTCCTGTCACTTTTGTATTTTGAATTTTTCTATCTCCTCTACAAATTTAGAAGAAAGTAAGAAAAATATGCACTTCATTTTTTGAAAACCATGCACATCCATCAGTATTATTTGATTTACTGACTTCTAATTATTTTTTTCTTTTAAAAAAGAACAAAATCAAATAATTTTTATTATATCACTCGAATTTAAGGCTGAAATGTCTTGCAAGTGTTAGAGACATTATATTCTATTATAAATCAGTGATGAGGTTTTTATATTATTCTTTTAGTTGATTCCAAATGCATATTAAGTAAATTTCAAGCAATAAATATATAGATAAATAGATAGATATTATTTCATCAAGAATATTCTTTAGCCTCATGGCTAAAAAGTTAAGAATAGTTTGCAAAATAATATTATTCTAACTTTCAGATATGACAAAAAAAATGTATAAGTTTAATTATTCATGTAGGTAATTATTAAGTTATTGATAATTATTTCTTCACATTGAAATGAGAAAAGTTTACTTATCTAAAACTTCTATATAGAATATGTTTATAAAATATTTACCTCTAAAATAAATTTTTTAAAGATTGTTTGAACAATAATTTGTAAAGTTTTTATGTTACCTGTATATATGAATATTAATATTAAGTTTTAATATTAATTTTAATGTGACATTTTTAATATTAAATTTGTCTGCCTTGTATAGAGAAAAATTTAAGATGTTGAAGAAAGAAATTAAAAAAAAAAAAAATTTCTGCTAATTAAAATTCAGGAAAAAAATTTATTTAGTGTTTTTTTGTTACTTTTTTGCCCAATTACGTGTCTAAATTAAAGCATTTTATAAAATGATTGTAACATTTAAATGATTGTTTATTTAATTACCTAATTCAGATATTAGCTTTTTTGTTTGTTTTTCTCAGAAAAATTCTGTAATTGAAATTTTAAATATTGTTTTCCCTTGCATCTGAAAAAGCAATAAATTGACTAAATTTTCATTTTAAAAATTTCAGATTATTGAAATTGTTTTTGTTTTTATTAAAAGTCATAAAATCCAAAGGCATCTTTATTTTTCATTTATAAATTTCATGCGTATTTGAAAAAAGTAATTTCACTTAATGTCTATTGTTAAAAGGGGATTTTTTTGTTTATTTATCTTTAGCATCAATCCGAAATATATTTTGTTATAAATAATAAATTATAGATAAATTAAATAATTTTGTCAAATGTTAATTTTTTTTTTCTAGGTTGGTTCTAAATTAAGTGTTTCATCTGATGGTAGTGGTTCAGTAAACAGATCTGCAGAAAGCCTGGCAGGTGTGTTATATATATATATATATATATATATATATATATATATATATATATATATATATATATATATATATAACACCATTTTTTTAATAAAGCAAATAATTTATAATATTGGCAGTATCTTGATTTCTGATGTCATGGAAGTTCTGTATATCATGTCAACAAACTTTAGTTTAGAACTGTTCTTTAATTCCACTGTGACTCAATGATCATAAATGTATTACTTTTGTCATAAAATTGCTGAGATTAAATGACAATTGTTAATTAGTTTGAGCCTTAAACATTTTCTTGCCATTAACAAATTCAAACAAAATGCAGAGCTCTTGTTTTTAGCATCTGGAAAAATTAATTATGCTAGTAACGAAATTTTTATGCCCATTTAAACGGAGTAAGATGGAGATAAAACAAGGCCAAAGTTTCCAATTAACTTCATTATAAAAAAAATTATCTTTATATTATATTGAAAAATTTTTTAAACTTTTCAATGACAACAGTTTTATTTCCATATAATTTTTCTTTGATTTTTAATTGATTTTCTGGGTTAATTGGAACAAGATTTATACCAATTCTTTAGAATCTTATTATCTGCTATGCATTAATTTTCTATTAAGCACTGTCTTTTAAAATGTTTATAGTTTCTATAAGTCTCTGATAAAATTTTGTCTCATGTTTTTACAATTTTAAAGTTTTAAGATACTCAATTGACATATCATTTGACCTTCAATATTAGTTAGCTTAATTTCACTGAATAATATTTTGTTTTAATTGGTAAGTTTTTATAGCACTATTATTATTTGAGCTATATTTTTAAAATCATTCTTTTTAAAATATGTCAACAAATATTTCCTTTTAATATATTTACTACTACAGATTATTTTTCTGTTAACCATTATTACTACATTATCAGACTCAGAATTTAAGTACTAGTTTAAAATAACTTACACTTGACACTTTACATTATGAAAAGTATTCACTTGCACATTATCTCAGGTTTCACTTGCTGAAATTCTGTTTCTAATAGCAACTGATATTAAAACTGTGCTTTCATTATTACATCTAATCACAAAAGATTATTATCTGAAGTTTTAGATTGCCGTATCTTGACATTGTTAATTCCTTAATGTAAAATTCATTATCTTAAAAAGATAATATGAGCTCAATGATTCCAATGGTCTCTTATATGTTGTCATATTCTAGAGATATGTATATATAAGGACATCATAGTTGACTTTATGTTCTATGATGCGTGTGTGTGCAAAAGAGAGAGATTATATATGTTATTTTTCTCGTTTTCCAAAAATAATTCATATTGAAGGGATAAAAATAATAAAATGTGACATGATTTTACAGAGTCCTGGCTAAAAAGAAAGTACAAAATAAACTTTAGTTTATTTTTCCATGAAATGGAATGATTTGTAAATTGGGAAGATGAATGATATGCATTTTTTAATATTGTGGCTCTATATGCAGAGTTTTCTCTTTATGCTTTTAATAAGATAATCTGATAGGGGATTTCTTTGACATGTGTCATTTTAGGGAATGGAATATTAAGTATCTTTATGGTTATGTTGTAGGCATTAGGGCATTTTATCCTTTTTCTCATACTGCAAGAACTTAAGCATCAGCAAATTTTTATTGTATATATTAGAAATAATTAAATAAAAAATGGAATTAAGATCTGGAAATAAGAGAAAATTTAAAATATAGTAAACAATTTTAAGATTAAGAAAATAGAAAATGAATTACAATTTAGATTAGATTAATATATCATTATACACATTTACACAAACATATATTTGCTAAATTTTGTGAAACATTGACTGTTGTTTACCAAAATTCTTTTAATCAATTTATTTTTAAAAAATTCTTTAAAATTTATCAAGCCCCTTAAGGAGGGTTTTAACACTTCTTTCGGAATTAAATAAATAGATTGTGCTTTGTAAAGGTATATAGGTTTTGCTTTTAATCACCCGTATATAGAACATAAAAACACTGACAAAAGCTGCAGTTATAGTAACTAGTAATAATTATATAGCCATTTGTAAGTCATTCTCACTCGCATATTCAACAAGAAACCTTTGATGTTTTTGGTCAACCATGATGAAATTAATAATATTTTTCTGAACTGAATTTATTTAAAATGATAAATAATTTATTAAAAATAAATAACAAATTAATAAGTAAAAATTAAAAATAATCAAACAATGAAATTTTTATTGTATCTCAAATTTTAGGAGATGGATTATAAAATTAATTGTTACATGTTGCAAGTGTGGTATGCTTATTGTGATATGTATTTATGGGGATATGTAATTTATTCTAATAATAGTTTTGATTTTTTAATTAGTTGGAATTTCACGCAAGGAAGAAAAGCAGCCTTCTCTTTTCACTCCTTTGCTTTCTTCTTTGGGTCAAGCAGATGGGTAAGTTATTGAATATATTAAGGATTTTTTAGTTGTATAGTTTTATTCTTAAAATAAGTAAAAACATTTATTGATTTCTTGAATTTTATCAATATAATTTTCTTATTTGAAGCATCTAAATTGTAAGTATATCTATCCTATTTACATATTTGTAACATTACAGAATCTTTATGCTTCGCATTTTAAAGAAAACTTGATATTTTTTAGTGTATTTGCTTTTTATATTTGGTTAATCATGAAACTGCTAATTGTTCTCTTTTTTTTATACACAGTGCACCTGATGGCAAACAAGTTTGGAAGCCAGGAGGTTCATTGTGGCACAATCAAGATGCTGTCAGAGAACATGGTAATAGAACTAATTTTAAATTCTTTGTAATTTATAAAGGACAATTTTTTGTTTCCCTTTGTTGATTATTTCTAGCTATGGAATATTAGCCACTCATAAAGTACACACCCTGCCGTAGAATACAAATTTGTAAACTATTTATCCAACCCTAGAGAACCAGTTCAACCTTATTTTTTCAGAGCATTTGTCTCGAAACCAATCCAATTTTCCATGGTGTGGTTATTCAGTAATTTTTAATTTACACATTTTCACTAATTTAACAATATGTTGTCAATTTTTTTACTGTATCACAAATTATTTATTAAAATCTAAAACAGAATGTTTATATTCTTTCTATTAACTAAAAAAAATATTTATCCTTTCTATTTTGATATAAAATATTGAATAAATCACTAAATCATAATTATTGGTAGCAAAATAAATGAAAAAAAATCATTTAGAAAGTTTACTGTGAAGGAAAAAAAAATTATTTTTAGAATTACTTACTGATAGACTCTCTTAACAAACTGACAAAAATCTGGTACTTTTAAAATACCAAATCTATTCTGTAGGTGTGTTATAAAGTGTATGAATATGACTCCACCTATTTTGAAGAGATGATGTTAGTAATACTGCTTGCATGCTAATAAACCAGGAAAATATTTGAAGGGTTTGACAGAGCATTTAAAAATTAATGCGATATATTTATTTATTTATTTAAAGTTTAGAAAATTTGTTAACAGTTGTTCCAAATAATCAGCATATACAGAAATGTATGTTACATTATTTCATTGCAAAGGAAATTGTGGCAGTAGCACATTGGGTGTCGTTGATCATTTAGGCCTTGACAAATAAAATTTGCAAAGAATGTTTTAGTGATTGAAAAATAATGTCATTGCGCATGACAAAAAGCGTGGTAAATGACCAAAAAAAAATCGAAGAATTAGATTTGGAAATATTTTTTAATGAAACCATTAATGGTGAAGAATGCAGCCAATATTTGATCAGTTTAAGCGAAACATTGTAGAAAAAATAGCAAAAGACATGGCAAGATTGTTTCTCAGCATAATAATGGTTAGCTCACAGATTTCCATATCACTGAAATAAATTTTTGAATCTCTTTCCTGGAATATCTTTCCTCATCTGCCATATTCACCAGATACTGCTCCTTCAGACTGCTATTTGTTTCTTTCCATGCAATGTGATATTTAAGCAGATGGATTTAATTTTCAAATAGATATCAAAATTTGACTTGGTAATTAGATTGAATTGAAACAACTTGGCCTTTTCTTTTCAGAATTCATTTGTTTCTGAAAAGATGAACCAATATTGAAGTTTCTGCGTAGAAATATATTGAATGAATCGATGTTAATCGTTATAATCAATGAACACCTTTTTTTTTTTTTTTTAATCTTAAAAAAAGTAGGAAGGCATATTTATGCATTCGAAGAAAAAATATTGTTTCGTATTTGGGTGGGGCAGTATTATACAATTTATTAATAACATCACATTTTTAAAAATGTTACATTTTTAATATTTTGCTGCTGAAGATTTTGTTTTTAATGTAAAATTACTTATTAAAATGTAAAATAAAGTCACTGTATTGTTTTTAGGGGAAAAGCCATTTAATTAAAATTAAATATTTTTCATTTAGTTATGTATGATGTTTCAAAAAAAATTTCTTTACAGCTAGTTTATTTTGTGTTTCTATTTAAAAATTATTGTAAATATTAAGGTTTTTCCCCCCTTCCAGATGCCCGTCAAATGGAATTGCTGATGTTGGAATTACAAAAAGTGCAATGTAGTTTCAGATCAAGGCATAGTTCTCCTGGGAAACCTTAAAATGCTTATTTTTTAATTTTATCTGAGTTTTATTGTTTTATCTGTGATATGTTGTTGACAAATTTATTTACAAACATGACACTGAAAATTTAAAAAGGCTGCTTTTTATTATTATGTATGTTAGTTAATTATTTTTAGATATTTATATATTTTATATCTTTTAAATGTTACATTTGAAAATGTAGCAATTAGATGTTTAACATTATATCCATTTTTAAGATGCGTACTTTTATGAAGAAAAATTGAAATTTTATCTATATAAAGTCTTGCTAGATTATACCATAAAGTTTTTGTTACACAATGAATTCTTCTATGTCGATTCTGTTCATGATTTAATATAACATTCCATTTATACAAAGTAATGTATTAATTTTAAAAGTAATGCAAAAATTGATTTAAAGTTTGCATTAATAATGACTGTGATTTTCAAATATTTGTCTAGTTCCTTTTTTTATATAGATTTCAGGTTGTTTTTTCTTGTATTATATAAATATATTTATTTTAAAAGTTTATATTTATTTGTATGTGTATATTCCATTCCACTTTATACATTATTTTCTTTAAACATTTCTGTGCATCAAAAATATTAGTACATTTTATTTAAGTACTAAAAAGTAGAATTATGTTCTTTTTACAAAGATTGAGAAATCATGATATGCTGAAAATTCTAATCAAAGGATCTACTGAATATTTTAAAAGAGATAATTCTGTGAGATTATTCAAAATTAAAATATGATATCAATGAGATTAAAATCTTGAGAATTTTTCTGAGTGCTTCATGATTTTTGTTTTTGTGTCCAAATTTTGATTAGAAAAAAATTCTGTTTTTCATTTTAATATACCATTAAAAGTTAAGTGGAAACTGTTTTATTATAGTTTATACAATCAAATTCTATCATTTGCTTGACACATTAAAGAAAAAAATAAAATTCAATAAATAGCGAGTTAAATTGACTTCTCTTCACTTTCTTTTTTTTATGTATAAATGCAATAATTTTTTTTATCTGTAGTACTTATACTTTTCAATATTAATGAAGCTGAATATTATTTTTTTGGTCTCCAGTATACCATATATGCTTCAAATTATTTAAATTATTAAACCATTTGTAATACTTTTAAAGAAATTTTTTGTTTATAATAGTTTGGCAATAAATATATTCTCAAACTGAATGAAGTTTTTAATTATAAACTGGATAAAATACAACAGAGCATAAAAATTAGATATCGTTGATAATTGGGAATTTGTTTTTTATGTCTTCTATTTCATCTGATGGAATATATTTTATACCAGTTACATTTTGGAATTCAAATTTTAAAATTTATAATGCGTGCTTTAACTTTTTTTTTCAAAGTAATATTTTTAAACCTGTGGTGAATGAGTTTTAATTTTAAACTCTTTCAATTCATTTTAAATATTTGATTAGTTGTTTTCTCTTTTTTTACTAAAAATCAAGAAGAATTTTGAAAAAAGAAACTGCTCCTGAAAATATGTAACAAACATTTTATGATAAGTTTCAAAATGACATTTCACTAGATGTTTTCCATTCTCATAGGTCAGCCAATTCTAATTAGTATTTTAATTTGTTATCATTAATGTCCATCCTTAAAAATGTATTGAAAACCTTTTTTTCTTCATATTGATTAGCATAAAAAAATGTACTGTTAATACTAACTTCTGGTCTTTCCATTAATAACTAAAAGTTTTTCCATTAATTTTTTTTAATTCTATTAAAATTGCATGTCTCTCTCTGTTAATATTCTTCAGGACACACTGCTATAAAGTCAATGGAATTTCATAGTTTTATCAAATTTTTGTTTTGCTTGGCATTTTGTTAAATAAAATTTGATTAATGTTAAAATTATGACCTTCATGAACAGATATCAAGAACGTTAATTTTAATCATTAATGATTAATATCTGTTTTTGAAAGTATATTAAAAACATTTTTCTTCTATTAAACCATATGTATTTGTTAAATTAATTTTGATTCATATTTCAGATTCAGATAGAAAAGATTTCAGATTCAGATATTTCATATTCAGATAGAAAAAAATAAAACAATTGATTAGAAAACTATATCTGTTTACAATACAGTAATTTACAATGTGTTTAGGAGTTTTTAGTCTTTGAGCTCTTCAAAAAGATTTAAATATATAAAATTAGATTTTTATTTTGTTTGATAAATGTATTTTTGAAAACAGTTATGAAGTCTAAAATTTATACAATTCTTTGATCCGATAAAACATGTTCAATAAAATTATTTTGACTCAATCAATTTTAATTGCAAAAGATAGAATTTTTTTAATATAAAAAATTATAGCTTAAAGAATATTTTATTAAATATGACTAACAAAACAGAGGATATGTAAAGAACTCTAGAATTTGTTATTCACCAGATTATTTATTGATTCAAGTTATATATAATATATTTATTTGACCAGTGTGACCATTTTTTTATTATGTATATATGCCAATTAATAAAAGTTTGAGAAATTCGGATCTGATTAGAGTAGATAGATGTCCTATAGATTAAGCTATGTGTGCTTTAAATAAAACTGAACTATTGAATTAATAATATGAATATTTTAAAAGATCATATATAACTTTTTCTTGCATTGATTCTTTTTAGACACACATATTTATTCCAGTTCATGCAAACAAATTCTGAAATATCTTTCTAGGTGTAATTTGAAGTGAAAGTTAACTTAATTTTTCAATTTGAGCTTTTGTTAACATGATGAAACCATACTGATAAAAGCTAATTTTTTTCCAAACATTTAGAATTTGTTTTCCTTTTGTAAAATAAATAATCATTAAAATAAATAAATCATTGAAAAATCTAATTAAAATAGTTTTTAGAAAAATTTATTAAAAATAGAAACTTAATTTATAGGTTAAAACATTAGTATTATTGAAAAAGTTATTTTTTGAATTTCCAGGTCATGTAAAAATCAGTTTTGTACTATAATATTTATTGAAGTTCTCGAGGAAAAACGCAAAAATCTAGTTTAAATTTTAATTAATTAAAATTTCAAAAATATCCCTCCCAGATGCACATTTCTATTCTCCAAAATATATATGGATCAAGTTTGATCATATGAACATACATATTCATGCACAAGCAAACATATATATTCATCTTATAATCAGTCTGGAATTGAGCATTGATTGGAATATTTTCTTTAAGACAGTGGATGGAATGGTCCAAAAACTTGAGGTTTTATAGATTAGTGATATTCAGATTTTCATAAATCAATCAGTTTTAGTTATTCATTTAGTTAATTGGAGTGCAGCTGCTTTTATTTAAAATATTCATGTTTGAAGGATATTTTAAGTATGATTGATCAGTAGAGAATATATGTAAAAATTTAAAATTCGTAATTTCCCGGAGCACTTATTTATTCAAGTCATATAACATATAATCATTTATTTCATTTAAATTATTTTGTTATCAGATGTATGACTTTTACTGAAGGTTGACAAATCAGCTGTTGGACTCTTATTACAAAGAATATCCTATATATGAATATAAAACCATGCTTGCCTTAAATAAAACCGATTTAGTGAATTATAATAAATCTACCGAGGTCGTGTAAGTTATATTATATTTTTACTTTGTAAAAAATAAATTGTTAAGAAATAGGATTAAAATATTTTTTTAAAAAAATCTATTGAATTACAAACTTGATTTATAAATTAAAACATTGGTATTATACCAAAGATAATTTTGTAAATTTAAAGATGAAGTAAAAATTATTTTTGTGTGATGATATTTTCGGAAGATATTGTGGGAAAATGCCAAAATTTTGTTTAATTTTTAATTAATCGAAAATTCAAAACTCTTGATCTTTAATGGCAGTTTATTTAAATAATTTTTTTGTTGAAATACTGAACCTATTTCATCATTTTATCAAATATCTCATTCGCTTATTTTTGCCAGTATTGAAGTTCTTACATTTATGCTTTTCCTTTTGTAACAGATTTTTTTCTTTAGCTGTATTTGTATTTAATTGAATTTACTATGCTTTCAGACAGGTTTTAAAGTCTCGTACTTCGGAACATTAAGTACGAGACTTTAAACCTGTCTGAAAAAACCTGTCTTATTTTCTTTTTTTATCATGCGAAAATATGATGTTGTTTTGGTTTGAGGTTTTTGAAGCCTCAAAAGGCGTAGGTAACAAATTGATAATTAATCGCTTTTGAGACATCAGTTTTTCACTTTTAAGGTTATTAGAAAATAGTAATGATGTTTGTCACACTTGGCGATTTATCATCAACAAAAAGTTATAACTTGGCACGAATATTCGTCATGTAACAGATTATCTATGTATCCACTCATGCGTGTTCTGATTGTCACTTGATTGCTTCAAACCTGTTTAAATTGGTTAATGGCTTAAATTAATTAAGATAAACAATCCCTTAAAAATAATAATGTTCTCACACGATAACATGAAATTTGAGATAGCAGATTCCAATTTTCATTTATTTATTTTGCTAAATTATTTTATCTTTTTCGTGCTAAATATCAAATGTCATTTTTAACAATTTTTTTTTTTTTTTTTTGCATTTATTGAATAAGTTTTTATCTCATTTAATATTTTTTATGTTCAAAACTTGATTAGTAAATTTTCAGTATTTGATTAAATATTACAAGAAACTTCAGTATCAAGACTTTTTCTTGCATACATATAAAGTGAATAGAAGCAGGTGGTGGCTGCAGCGGCTAATATATGGTAATTATATATGCATGATCAGATTTTTGTATATATGTGTATGTTAAGTGTTATAATATAAATCCGATTTACAGTTTCTCATTTGAATTGACATTAAGAAAACACCCAACATTAAGTGAATATAGTTATAGACGGACAAGAAAGTGTGATTACAAAAGCGAATTTTAGAAATCGAATTAGTGGTCGGACATCGGCATCTATCAGAATCTCAATGAAAATTGGTTCGGATATTGCACCATCAAGCACATAATTAATATAGTAAAGAAAACACAAAATGATGCATTCAAAAATAAGGATACTTAATTTATCTGTGCTTATATATTATATAGATATGTTTAAAATATAAATAGTCCATTCAAATTTCTCTGCCCTTTGGTGCATGCGTCAGGATGCGTTTATTTAATCAAAATAAGGATGAGAAAAAAATATTAAAAAATAAAGTGAAGTAAGCGGACATGAGAAGTGTTAAAACTGTTGATAAATTGTGATATTGTCAGATCTTATAAGAGACTTAGATAGTAAATTATAACTTAATAATGATCACAAATGTTCTAAAAATTTAGCAATTTCTCTCTTTTACAAAATAATAATTTTATATGTTAAAACTTTTTACTGTTATTGAATTGTTTTGATAATATTTTAAGATTAACAATAGCAGATAATCTCGGAAACACATCTAATTATATTATATAAAATATTTTTAGAGCCACTCTTTAAACCTTTTCTGTAACTCTAACTGGCCATTTAAGCAATCAATGCGCGTTTTGAGTTCAAATAAAATATTTTACTAATGAACAACACGATATTCACATACATACAGAAAAAAAAACAACGAAAAAATATCAAATAGAAAGGAAATCAAAGTCAAAGAATTCCAGAAATTCTCTCTTCCTTTCGCTTCTTTCCCCTAAGCGAAGTAGAATCGTCGAAAAGTGGTAGTCTCGAAGTACCGAAACGAAGGTATCGGAGATCTGCCATCAATGGTGGCAGATAAATAGAAAAAATTACATTAAATGGCTTCAACTTTGATGATATCTTTACGCTATCAATTCAAATCTATAGTCAAAGGCAGATAAATAAGTATTATGAAGAAAACTATAAGCATCAAATGATCATTCTATAAAGTAATATATATTTCCACGCATCTTGGACTGGAGAAAGGATTCCATGTTCCATTATATATGTAGTTAAATCGAAATCTTGTTTTAAAGCTATACGAGAACTATTATTCGGTAAAATTCTCTTTTTCGAACCTTGGTTAAATGACGAGAATTTCATCTGAGTTCACACCTCCTCTCCCGACTTCCACACTACACTAACGTGGAGATGTATTTCATAATGATTACAAATTTAAAGAGCACCAGGTTTGCATATTTAACAGGTCCTTGGTGGAATCGGGTTTTAAACTTAGGATCCTAAAGCTGAGATCTTGCCATCAGTGCATCGTTATAGAACAAATTTGTTCTAAGGATCCTCGCAAGAAAGAAAATTATATTGATTGCTTTCGAAGATGTGCATGTGGACACTAACGAACAAACGATCACGTGTAAGTGCCGATGTACTCTGCATATATAATTTTGCTAATTGTTATGATAACCTTGACAGGACATGGAGATTTCGAATTGAAATGAATGAATGAAGTGAAAGTGGAAGAAAAATGGCGGTTTCACTTTGTAGTGAAATGTGAACTAAATGTGAAAGATCACAATTAAAGCTTTGTTTTTCAAACAGCATAAGCCAATAAAATTGAATTATTCACATTGATTCTGACCAATTTTAATCTGAGGTTTGTTCAGCGAGCACTCAGACAAGAATTTTTCAATGAAATCAAATCTCCGAATAAGAGGAATCTTCATTTACGAACTCTAAAAGAACTATGCTTTAATTTATGTAAATCGATAGATTCGATACCTTAGCGTGTAAAATGATTTCTTTTCCTGTCATCGGAATACGTTACACGCTCTATTTTGAATGGATGTGGTTTCTATAGCAAGACGAACTGAAAACTATTTTAAATGGATGTGGTTTAACAGACTATGAAGTAAGCGAAATGAAGGTAAGCGATATTTCTTTTAATATTATTTTGATAGATGTGTTTGAACGTTTAAAATTGCTAATTTCCCTTCCCAATGCTTCTTTATGGAAGAATTCAGTCTCAAGCCTGAAAACCTCCAATTTCGAAGCAGAAAATGTGTCACAAGGCTTCTTCATATCACTGTACAATAGTTTTCTATTATGGGTCATTGAATGATTTTAATTCATTTTGGATCATGGCGTAATTTCAATCCATTATGAAGCATTGTACAATGTTAATGCTTTATGGATCATATTGCAATTTTAATTCATTATGCATCATATTGCAATTTTAATTCATTATGGATCGTAGTGAAATTTTAAAAGGTCATTAAACAAAAATTTTTATCGATCTTTAAACAAATTTAATCTATTATGGATCTTAGTTCAGTTTTAATCCTTTATGGATCTTTCGACAATTTTAATTCATTATGGATAATTCGACAATTCTAATCCTTTATGAATCATTGGGCAATTTTAATCCATTATGGTTAATGGTACAATTTTAATCCTTTATGGTTAATGGTGCAATTTTAATTCATTATGGTTAATGGTACAGTTTTACTCCATTATGGTTAATAGTGCAATTTTAACCCTTTACGAATCCTTGGACAATTTTAATCCCTTAGTTAATGGTGCAATTTTAATCCATTATTGTTAATGATGCAGTTTTAATCCATTATTGTTAATGATGCAGTTTTAATCCATTATTGTTAATGATGCAGTTTTAATCCATTATTGTTAATGGTGCAGTTTTAATCCATTATTGTTAATGGTGCAGTTTAAATCCATTATTATTAATAGTGTAATTTTAATCCTTTATGGATAATTGGACAATTTTAATACAATATAGTTAATGATGCAGTTTTAATACAATGTGATGATCGATCAATTATAATTTATAAAATTAATGGTGCACTTTTAATTAATTCCTGGAGCATTGGGCAATTTTAATCCTTTAAGGGTCATTGAACTACATTAATCCATTATTTTAATGATGCAATTTAAATCTTTTAAGGATAATTGGAAAAATTTAATTCATTATTGTTTAATGGTGCAATTTTAATCATTTGTGGATCATTAGACAATTTTAATCCAATATAGTTATTAGTTCAATTTTAATTCATTGTAGTCATTGATCAAATTTAATTCATCAAAATTAATAGTGCAATTTTGGATCATTGAATTATTTTAATCCTTTATGGATTATTGGACAATTTTAATCCAATATAGTTAATGGTTCAATTTTAATTCATTCTGGATCATTGCACGATTTATGTTCATTTTGATAATTTATCTTAATTCATCCAAGTTAATGGTCCAATTCTGAATCATTGAATTATTTTAATCCTTTATGGATAATTGGACAATTTTAATCCTTTATGTATCATTTTACAATTCGTATAAATGCATTGATATTTTATTCGAAATAATATAAAAATAATCCTTGATAATGTCCCCAATGACCTGAATTCCACTGATTATATAATGGTATAGAATTCTAGCAAAGTGTAAAAACCTGTTCCATAATTAATGAATTAAGATAGAAAGGCTGAGCGCGAATGTGAAATAGGATTCCACCGCTAAAGGGGTCTCCGTCACTTTATGGACGCCCCCCTGGAAAACAAATCCCTGTCGAATGTAACCGGAGAAGAGCTCGAGCAACAGGAATGATTAGGCTCCGGAAACCCGATCTCGAAATGACTGCAGGTCCTCGGAAACCGGAGAGCGAACGATTTAATAACAGTCCGGAGCCCTCGCTTTGTATGGTCCGGACTCCCAGACAGAATTCGGAGCGCTGCGCCAGCGAGCGTACCTCTTTTTTTATATCTATATATTCTTCCTTTTGCCTTCCCCTCGCCCCTCTTCTAGGTACTTTTTTTTTTCTTTTTTAACCGATCGTAGAAGCTCTTGGATGGAACCCCCCAACAAGCACTCGCTGTTCAATTCGCATGGAGAGCTCGCTGCCACGGTTTGGCGTCAAATCGCTTTCGGGTTTGCTATCAAAGATGTTTTCATTTCCAGTTATAATATCCGGTTTCAATGAAGGTGGTGTTCTTAAAATCAAGCTTTTAAAATATGTAACAGTTTCATTCATAAAAACTTGAATTCATAAATGCTTAGCCTGAAGGGAATCAGATTTTGCGTTTTCTTTCTTTTTTTAAATGTAGTTTTAAATTAATAGGTAAAAAATCATGCATTCATATGAAGGGATTTTTGTGCAGATTTGATTAATCTTAAAATATTAACTTATATAAAAAATAATACAAATTAGTGTATTATTACAGTGGGTTTATTGAAGTCATTCACAATTACACACGCACAAAAGGCTTAAACACTTAGTGAAAAATGTTTGCAATTGTATATTAAAGAAAAATATATGCCTATATATATATGTGTGTGTGTGTTTAAAAGGATTAAGAAGCTTGCGTATCGTTTTAATTAGAAATTTTACTTTAAGAAGTTTATAACTTACTTTAATTTCGGAAACATTGTAGAAATAGACAATGACTTCTTTAAATAAGAAATTACATTGTTGGTATTTGACTTTTTGTGCTAATTTTAACCCTCTGCTCTCCGAAAAATAAATAGATTCAAAATTATTCACTTGATACAAAGATTTGTCTATTGCTATGAAATATATATATAATTCTTTTAAGTCGAATTTCTTTGAAAAATTAATCTACATCTACAATTATGTGGGCGTTTTTAACAATTAAATTTGAAAAATAAATTAATAAAACGTTAAAATGATGCACAGTCTGGAATGTCGAGTCACATTCGACATCGGACCGCAAAGGATTAAAGGTATGCTACATTTTAAATACGTTAATAAAGAAAAGAGCATAAAAAAAGATAAAGTTCAACATTTAATGTTAACTTTCTCATATATAAAGTATATAGGAAGTATAAATTATAATAATAATAAAAACCAAACTTCAGATTTTGACAATTTTCCACATTTTAAGAGATTCTCCGAGTTCGCAAAACATTTTTAGTATTATCCCTGTCCTTCTGTTTATGCATACAGTAACGCTTTGAACTATATATATTATATTTTTTATGATCTTTTGCCCTAAATTTGTAGAGTTATGCCAAATTTTAACAAAATCCATTAACAGGATGTCTGAACATCCTTGTGTAAGTGAATAGTAAATACAAAAGTATGGAGTTGGCTGAATAAAAATTACCTTAATCTAAATAAAGCATCTAAATTGAAGATCTGTATTGAATTGTGAACCAAATAGACTCTATATAATGTCATAAAAGTGAATAAGACAGTATAAAATCCAAATAATTTAAATAAATTTAACGCAACTTAGTGCACAATTTTAACATCTTTAAAGTAAAATTTGCACTAAATATTTGCCGATTGATATTTTCACATAATGTAAGCGCTATACTTTTGACCAGTTAAATTTACTGCACACTTTTTGCAATTATAGTGTAAATCCTTATCAAATTTTAAATCAAATACTCAAAAACACAACCTAATTAAATCAAATTTGGAATGCCCTTCTTTTTATTAAAATTGATGTTTTTTGTCAGAATTTGTCTGTTGACAAAAATTAGGTCGGTTCGGAGAACGAGCTACATCAGTTTGCTTAGCTTGAGAGAGCGGCTTTTCTTTTTAACGTGCGTTCTAGAGCTTTTCTGTGAACCGAAATTAGCGACTTCAATAGAATCAATTCGCAGTGAATTTGTAGCTTGTGTTGCGTATATTTAATACGTTTCCTAGACAATAAAAAATGTTTAATGTTTTAGACAATAAAGTCTGCACCTTCGCATCGCTCTTGCGAGAATATTCGCAACAATAATGAATCCAAATATATCATAAAATAAAATTTATATCCTTTTGTACTAACATTGAGCAAACATCTCTGAATGCTTTCAAATAAGTTTCTTAATAGCATTAATGATATATTCTACTATTTGATATCTTTAATTTTAGTTTTCACTGACAAAAAAAAATACACAACCGTAAAAAAATATGAATTCATTTAATTTAACTTTTTTTAGATAATATCGAGAGAGATAATCTAACATTAAAAAATGCTGAATTTTGAGAAAAATTATATCAAACTTTATTAATTTCTTTTATTAAGATTAATTACTACTTGACAATGATGTCACACAAACTTGACAATTAATCTGGTAAGGCTAAAATAGTTCATATTACGTAACTTCATATATTTAAAATCTTACTAAAAAGTTATATTAGAAATTATAATTACATTCACAGAAAATATAAAGAATTTAAAACTATATTGGGAAAGAAAAAAATGAAATTACAAAATTTTCTGCTTGCTTTCCTTTTTATTAAAGCAGTTTACCTTTCAAACAAGAAATTAATGAAGTTCAAACAATGAAATTACAACATCCATTAATATACAAAGAATTTAAAATTGTTTTTAATAATTTTCGCAACGCAATAATTCATTATAACTTTTGCAACAAATCGGTTGAATTTAAAAATTTTATTTGCACGTGGTTTACAAATTAACTGGTCGTCTGATTTTGTCCTTTTGAGTAAATGCTGAATGAGCATCAAAATTAAAATTTATTAAATTAGTGAAATAGTGTAAAAGTCCAGTGGAGTGAGACAACGGATTGTGTAACTGTAACAGATGTTTGAAATTCATAATTTTATTGGTTGACTTCATTTTCGCCGATGCCAAACTTATTTTTATTATCCTTTTCTCTCATCTTTGTCTAAGAGTTTTTTTTTTCTATTAGGTTAGCATAGTAAAAAATTTAAAAAGAATGAAAGTGGTAGAAACTCTAAGCATCTATCAGCTACCATAATGGTAGGGAGAAGTTTCTATCCAACAAAAAGCAAATTCTGAAATTATTTTCTATTTCTTCGCATCAAGTTATTATTTTTTTCCTCCAAGATATTATCCTAAAGATTGTATACGATAAAAAAAATTAACGTAGAACTTTTGTTTCGGAAAATAAGTCATTTATAGCAATCAGATAAATAAAATGTGTTAATGCAACAATAATACAATAATGCCAGCGTCCTGGCATCGGGGTGGCGCTTCTTCCCCGAGAGCTGGGTATCCCTGGTCCGAGTCCCGGTTGGGGAATGGTTGTTCATCTGTGTTCTATTTGTAAGGAGGATGAATGTGCGCCTCCCCCCATGTAAAAAGGGCTGTGCAAGCGACTGTGATGAGCGTGTAGTTAGCTCGTACTCTTTGTCCTGTTGTTGTTGTTTCTAATGGCACTTGCCTATGGACAAGCTCGCTGCTGGACCCAGCAGCAGATTTAAGCCGAGTGAAGCGTCTCTTGTTTCAAGTAGCGCCAACTAGGGCCAAGAGTACGACTTTTGCTACACACTCATCTCATTCGCTTGCACAACCCCTTTTTACAGGGGGGCACATTCACACATCTCACAGATAGTACACAGAATAACAACCATGCCCGAACCGGGACTCGAACCCGGGACCTCCTGAACACGAGGCAGACGCGCTACCCCTGTGCCAGCAAGCCGGCACTCTTTGTCCTAGTTGGCGCTACTTCAAGAACAAGAGACACTCACTCGGCTTAAAATCGCAGACGGCCGTCAGCGCGCTTGTCTATGGCAAGTGCCATTAGAAAAATAAACAACAATAATATCTTATGAGGGCTATTCTGAAATGGAATGTCCCCTGGGAGTGTCTGAACATTTTATGAAATTTGGAATCACTTCTGAAAGTGATATTTAATGTGTGCATCTACCGTACAAAATTAAGCTTGTTATGTTTTCCAAAGAAAAAAAAATTGAGAGCTTTGTAAAAACAGTTAGGTCTCTAAATACGTATTTAGAAGTTACTCTTATTGCATAACTGTGCGATCTTAGTCTTTTTAATAAGTAGATATTTACAGATTTAACATAAGAATAATTTTATAATAAATAGATCCCACAAGAGATCATTAGCTTCTCTTATAAATTTCATTATATTATTACAATGCTCATAACTTTGTGTTTAAATGAAAATGTATCTAAATATTACTTAAATTGATTAAACGATAACTGGTAGTGGGATTCTTATAATAAATTAACCGAAAGAACTATCATCTATTACTCTAATGAATCCTAATATATTGATGCAACTATGTTTTTGGAAACCAATGCATTATAAAAATAATAAGAAAGAAAAAGAAAAATGAATATGATCGCAAATTTCAAGTTATGTGAGAACTTTATTAATTTTTAAGTCATTATTTGTCTTAATTAATTTAAGTCATTAACCAGTTTAAAGCAGTTTGAAAATGCAATACTTGTAAAAGCAGGTCAACCATTTAAAAACGGATCTGCTTTCAAAGAAGCATATATAATAATAATGCAATACTAGTAAAAGCACGTAAAAATATATATGAGACTAAAAGGTATTAATGAATAGTGTCATTTGTTCCTTATTCATTGCCTATGCTATTTAAAGCTTCAATTATTCAAAAAACACAAATGAAAACAACCTCATGTTCTCACATTATAAAATACTCTAGTCATTTAAATTAAATAAAACAATGACTGTTTAAATCATTTTTATAATAAGCTCATTGAACAAACATTAAATAATTTAATGTTTCTTATTGACTGCAAATCTTTGTTCAAACACCAATGTCTTGCGATATTTCCCGAGAAACTCAGTTTGATAAAGCATGGAAGCTCCCTTACCATTTTTTTCAGAAGATAATCCGAGACGGCTGTTTGAAATTCTACACCTTTGGCGACTAAACTTCCTCGCCAAGAACATCTCCAAGACATACACCCAAAATCTGTTTCTCCACGCTACCTGCGAGCATTTTATTCCCTCCCCTCACTTCCAGCTTTTAGTATGCACCTAGTAATCACGCTATAGGCTACCTTTTCTTTTCATGCCTTTCTATGCTCGGTTGAAAGGCAAGAAATTTTCCCTCTTTTTAGCATTGTGCGTTGAGACTTGCTGAATGCTCATTTTGTTGGGAAAAGACCAGTTGAGGAGTTGGAACATGTTCGGTGGATGTTCACTCTGAATGAAACGAGAGGAAATGCTGAACCAACCGGATATTAGTTCAATGGGAATGTGGGGTTGGTGATTTTCGAATGTAAGCATGTTATGCAGAATTGTGAGATTGCTTTTTTCTCTATTCTACCCAACAATGCAAAATCCAATTCTTTGAAAGTAAAATAAAGCTGATGGATGCTAAATGCCATTTGAAATCGAATTGTACGAACAGAAGTTTTTAGTCTGGCGATATTTTGAAGAGTATTATAATTAAGTTCTTATAAAAATATATTGGATATCTTGGTGAAAGAGAGATGTGTAAGGTATTAAAAATGCCATCTCTAACCCTACAAAGGTAACCTTTAAAAAACTAACTAGAATGATAACCATTCATCTCCTAGACGAAGTGTATTCAAAATCAATTTTTAAAGTTAATTTAAATAAAAGCATACTGCCTGCAGATGATTTCACAACTCTTGATTGTCAAGTAGGATAAAAATATTATTTTTTTATTTTCGAAGCAATCTTTACAACATATATGCGTGATGTTCTCCGCACATTGCTTTTGAACATAACAAACAAAAATTCTGCGTCATTCTGCCCAAATTATATGGGCAAATTTGCACAATTTTTTCTTTTTTTAATTTCGGATTGTTCAGGTCGTTGGATGTTTAAATTCAATTATAGAAGTTCACTTATAAATAATCCTTGTTGATCGGGGCAAAGTTGATATTACGAGACGGTTCTGCATCCATGGAGCAAGGAGAGCTTCTATAAAATATTCATATTCCGATTCATTCTCAGAAGTAGAATGATCTTACTCGCTTAATTCTTTCAATAATTCACGGATAGCTTCTGGCTTACCCCACAAATTTTCTCCGTGAAAACGCTTCGACATCTCTAAACAATCACAGAAATACCTTCTTAATACTAACGGGACAGATAACCATTCGTCTCTGAGACGACTATTGCTCTGGATATACTACAATCAGAAATATTTCGGGGAAAAGGAATGTCCTCATCTGTAGTTCTCAGGGTCCGATAAAGGTACTGAGTAGAACGATCCATTTACCTTTACAGGAAAAGAATAATCAAATTTATTTCGTAAGCGTTCGTCCAGGAGACGAATGGTTAGCATTCTAGAGCTAAAGATGATTTTCACCGTCTTAACTTTTTAAAGCTAAACTTGATTTAACTTTGATCTATTCTAAATACTATTTGAAACTGAATTGTAAAAGAAGAAATTTTTTAGGTATGTTACTACGTTCGGGATACATTTTATTGGAAAAAAATATTCGAATGTGCTTTTATTTTTTAATGTTTAGATTTTAAAAAAAATGATAAAACATCTTTGAATCCAAAACATACCAGTTAAGTGACAAAAGTTGTTTTTAAAAAATATTAAAAGGTAGAGAGGGGTGTCTAAATGTAGGTATAAAGGAAAAATCTGCTAGTTTAGAGGTTCGTCAAATGATTTGTTTTAAAATTTTGAAAATAGTTTAAGAAATATATTATCTAATTCCTATTCTAAAAAAATTAGCTGAATTTTTTAAATCCATTGTTTATATATTGTTTTTCAACTAATAAATAACGTGAAATATTCTATTTTTTCACATTGAAGAGCGCTAAAACAATTATAAAATATTTTTAAATGATTAAATTATTCCCTAATTTAGGAATTGCAGAATATTTTGTGAAATTATTAAAACAAATTTGAACAAAAAATATGCATTAGACTTTAATTTATGAGGTCTTTCGTAAGGAATATTATTTGAATAAATATAATTGATATAAAACATAGAACAGAAATATAATTAATATAATACATAGAAATATAGAATATAATAAAAATACAATTAATATATTTCAACAAAAAATTTTCAAAAAATGCATTAAATTTTAATTTATGAGATCTTTTGTAATAAATTATATCATTGATTAGTATTTGATTAAACAGCTTCAAAAGCCATAAAATAGCATTAAAACTTATGTAAATGCAAGTATAAAAGTCAGTGTTCCTTTCCAAAAGACACATTACATACAAAACTCTTAACAGTTTTCTAGACAAATCTATTAAAATTTTAAAAATATCAAATTTTAAAAAAAATCCTAATTTCTCAAAAAATTGCCTTTTTAACATAGTTACCAGAGAATATTTTGAATTTGACCGGAATGTAGCGAAAAAACGCAGGAATGTAAGGTACTAAAAAAAAAGACGACTCTAGAGAAGACCTTTCCCCCTTTGACAACTGTATATCTGAAATTAACTTACCAATAAATTAATTTTTTTATATATCTTTAGGAAAAAAATATAAAAAGCAACCCTCAGAAAGAGAAAAACAACAGTTTCAATGTATTAAAATAATTTAATAGATTTAAAAGATCAACTTAAAGCTTTAATTGAGGCCTTCATCTACCAGCTAGTGCTTTTGATTTAGGATATATTTTCGTTTTCTTGTAAGTACAGGTAAAAAAATCATGTTAGAAAATATAAGTGTGAATTAAGTTATGAAGGGTTAAGGGAATTAAGTTAAGTTGAGTTATGAAGGGTTATAAAAATATTTTTCGATTGTTTCTAATAAACAGTGCTCGTATAATTTGAAGTACACTATAATTTTCAAAAAAAAAAAAGTACATTAATCGAAGTATGTACCTATATTTATTCTATACAGAAATCAATTTGTCACGGCAAATGATATTTCTATAAAAAATTATTTGTAAAGTTTAATGGATATCTTAAATTCTGGTTTAAAATATTAATAATTTCTTTTTTACATTTATTGTTATTTCAATCTTTATAAAAAAAAACTAAAGGCTCCAGAGACATTAAAAAAAATCTGATGAATTTTGTCTTTGCTATTTTCACTCAATCAACTATCAAATTTTGTTATTCGATTTGCCAGACAAAGATGTTATTGAACACAAAGATGACTATGGGCTAAGTTTTTCAGATAATGTCTCAGTTAATTTTATTGAACTGTTCAGAAAAATTCAATGTCCAAAAAAATGTCTCAAGTACTAATTCCAAGCTTATAACTATTTAAATACTTAAGATAATTTTTTCGATCCTATGTGAGCTTGTGATGCCATTTGATATCATAGTAATAACATAATTTCATATATATTTTCGCTTTTAATACATATTTGTGATAGGATCTAGATGGCAACAAATTTAATTAACAAAGAACACAATCTCTTAATAATATGCATTTTTTGCGTATCTATCTCTCATCTAATAAACAATAATATCTTTGTACATAATTTAACATCCGTTTATTTTTTGTTTGAATTTAAACCATTCGATTTTAACAATTGTTTGTACTTAATATCGTGATTCTTTAAAAAAAATTAAACTGAAATTGAGCAAACGCGTTCTTTCGTATTTGGAAAGGTTAATTGACCTTTAAAAATAATTTTACACCCCTCTAAGGAGAATAAAATAGAGTTTTAAAAATATTATATCAGAACTTATGCTTAGCTTTTGAATAAATCACCGCACAAATAATATTTAAACACCATCTTAAAATTCAAAAAATAGCTTTATTTTTCATAATAAAAAAATCGCCAAAAAATTTCTTTACGATACATTTCTCTCTTACTTTCAGTCTTTCAAATTTAATTTGAACCTAAATGTTATCATTTTCAAATTATATGTCATTTGCAAACATATGTCCTTTACTTTTCCTTATATATGTTACCGTTAAAATATAATAATGCAGTTATTTTATAGAATACCTAGTTATTCCATGAAATAACTTACCTTGCCCGTTCAAGTTATGTTATTTATTTGACACTTTAACTAGTTATTCTATGAAATAACTAGGTATTCTATAAATTAACTAATGAGAGACAGTTAAGGTGTAAAATAAACAATTTCTCTAAAATGGAATAACTAGGTATTCTATAAATAAACTAATGATAGACAAAAGAAGCCATTTATCTAATTTATGCAGCGTATAAATGGCATTTATGGAAACGTATCATAAAATCTTTAGTTACAACAAGGAATTACTAAAATGACACTTGGAATTACAAAGAACATTATTTCTAAAACAAAAACATTTTTTATTGAAACACTGGGTTTTACACGAACATTTTTTAAATCCCTGTCCAGTATCTAAACTTTGAGCAGTGACAACCGACCAGAGCGATATTTCTACATCTTCGATTTTGATTAATTTTTGTTCGCAGACACTGAACTGGGATCGGGAATGTAATTGTTTTATGCGGCCGTTTCTTGTGCCCAATTGGAAAAATCCTTCTTTGGTTATTTTTATGATAGCTAAAATATATTTGGCATCACCTTTTCCTCTGTCAACTTCAGGCACTGGGATACGGACGGTAAACCCCACAGAGGCTTAAGAATGTTTATCCGACATTAATTTAATGGTATTATTTTAATCTCCCAATGGCCTGGAATAATTCATAAATGCAGTAGGGGTGGAAGATAAATGTATTTGTCATGCGATACATTTGATATAGATTATTTTACACTTTAACGGGCTGCAGGTCGTTATTCTACGAAATAACTAGTCAAACCATGAAATACAAAAGAGTTTTACACTTTAACGGACACGATCAGTTATTTCATGGAATAACTAGGTATTCTAAAAAATAACGGATTGCATAAGACGTACAAAGCCACAAGAACAGTGTTTATTAAATCTGTAGAATTTGAGATATGCAGCTTTTTAAAGAATTCTTCGTGAAGTAGAATAATTTAAGCGTAAAGAGATAATTAGAAATATATCAATAAAAATTGATAAACATTAAAAGGATTTTTTTAAAAAAACTTTTGATTAATCTTATGTTTCTGATTTCCCTTTTAAAAAAATGTTTCTATTTACTATTCATTTATTTGTTTTCATACGAGAATCAATGTATATTTATATGTTCTAAATGTGTGTAAGAAAAAGTAAAACGCATAGGCTAACAAATCGCATAAAGAAGTATATATATAAACTCAAAGTCATTGGTACAGTGATTGCTGTAAATATCAAGCTTTTTAAGATTTTTTTTTCGTGAAAAAGAATAATTTAAACCTAAAGAGTCAATTTAAGAACATACCAACAAAATTGGATAAAAATTGCTTAAGATGACTTTTGTTTCCATTTCCCTTTTTAAACCAAAAAAACCATTTATTACTTTAATTTAATTGACCGATACTAGAGTCACGTGCATTCCTGAAACATTCACGAGTTGTCAAATGAATGAGAACACGTTTCACGGCACTTTAAAAAAAATGACAGTGTTCTATTTTAGGACAAGGAGATCGACCTTCTCTTCTCTTTGCCTTACCTAAAACAAGTCTTCATTGTTATTTTCTTCCGATACTGTTTCCAGTTTTAACGAAAACAATATTTATTTTCGGAGAAAAACATAGACGAAGAAAAAAAAAAGTATTCTTCCATTGAGGAGGGGTCATCACGTGCTGCTTTCTTATGAAACGAAATGCTTGCTGATCTACATATGACACCAACTCACATGCCACGCGAACTCGTGTTAGTATCTATTACAACACGCAAGTAAATACAATAACTACGTACAGCAAGTATAAGTTATAAATAGTCTCATCCCATTTTATCGTGTTTATTCCCGACTCGGTTTAGTTTCTCGGTAGAGGAGAAAAACGACTCTTTCGAAATGGTTCTCTTTCTCTTTATTAAGATCCGATTGGGGCTGCTATTTTTTTAAGGGTCTAATCATTATGTTTCGATCAATGTTTTTGCGTTTTTAAGTGCACAACGGGGCGCAGCGGGAGAAGATCTTCCGGGGCGATATGTGGTAATTTGGGGCTTCAAATTGGTTCGTTAGCCGTCCGAGGCAGGTGTCTCCTAACATCCCACCGGATCGGGATTCCCCTCTTCATTATCTCAATAGCAACACGATCTCGGGGACCCTCCGCATAGTTTGACTCTGCCGATTCGTTCTCGTCATACTCTTCAGTTCATGTGAGGAAGCGACACGTTGATTGGAGATTGGACTTTTTGATTCTTCCGGCTTATAATTTAAGACCAAGCTTTTTTTGAAACTTTTATATTGAACTTTTTATAGCTTTGTTTTTGCTGTTAAAATCTATTAATAATCGAGATAAATATGTGGCGTTCTACACGCCAGACCCTTTAACCTAGAATCACCAAACTTGGCACGTTTTTATCATGAGACTGTACAAGAACTAGTCCATTCGTGTTGGGCCGGTCATCTGGGGGTGAGGAGGGATGCTTTGCACTGGGACCCCAATATGATCAAGAACTAAAATAATGTTCTGAACAGTAATAGAAGATGGAAAGAAGACAGGAAGAAATTTAATTGAAACAATCTATGAGTTTGAAAACATACGATGCTTACAAATTTATTACAATTGTAGAACAAGTGTGCAACATATGCACATAAATTAAGCACATTTAGGGTTATTTATCTCTTCTCCAGGCCTTTACCTTTCCTCTTCTACAGTACATTCTAAGTAATAGGTACAGTGATTTATTTCTAAATGTATTGACTGCGTTAAAACATTTATTTGCATTGCCAATTATTATAATAAATGCAGGGCGCTCTTCCAGCAAATTAAAATTAGTACTAGTTTGACTCTGTCGATTCATTCTCGTCATACTCTTCAGTTCATGTGAGGAAGCGACACGTTGATTGGAGATTGGACTTTTTGATTCTTTCCACTTATAATTTAAGACCAAGCTTTTTTTGAAACTTGTATTTTGAACTTTTTATAGTTTTGTTTTTGATTTTGAAATCTATTAATAATCAAGATAAATATGTGGCATTCTATACGCCAGACCCTTTAACCTAGAATCACCAAACTTGGCACGTTTTTATTATGAGACTGTACAAGAACTAGTTCATTCGTGTTGCTCTCATCAGAGCCGGTCATCTGAGGGAGGGGAGGGATGCTATGCACTGGGACCCCAATATGATCAAGAACTAAAATAATGTTCTGAATAGGAATAGCGGGAGGGAAAGAAGAGAGGAAGAAGTTTAATTGAAACAATCTACGAGTTTGGAAATATACGATGTTTATAAATTTATTACAGTTGTAGAGCAAGCATGCAACATATGCGCATAAAGCAAGCACATTTATGGTCGTTTACCTCTTCTCTAAGTTATAAATTGCATATATTATTTTAATGATCCATACTATAAAATTTTTAATGTTTTTAGAAGATTAGAAGAAGGGAATTAGGAAAATGTTCCAAAAACTTTTTAACGTTTAATAATAAAGGTGGAGATGACTAACTAATCCAGGAAATTGTTTTGCTCTGAGAAATTGGTTTGGTTTCGAATGAAAAGGATGTAAATACTGCACAACACATATTGCAGTACATTCTAAGTAATCATTACTGTGATTTATTTCTAAAATAAGTGACTGCGTTAAAACTTTTCTTTACGTTGCCAGTTACTACAAAAGTGCAAGGCACTCTTCCAGCAAATTAAAATTAAAAAATTATCTTGGGTTAAGTATGTGATCAGAACGTTGAAATGCATTTACTGTACTATGGGCTGATAAAGATATTGCAAAAAATTGTAAGATGTATTGATGCAAAAAATAGTAATATGTATTGATGTTTGTAACTTTTTTCTTTTTTAAATTATAAAAAAAATTAGGGCCTGAAATGATTTTTTTGTATCCGGTCCCCTTTACAGAGAAGGCCCACTCTGGCTTTCACGTTACAGCGTTTACGTATGCAATATTTTTTATTAATATAATTCATTTAATAGCTTATTTATCAATATAATTTTCAAAAAAAATTAATAAAAAAACAACTAAATTACTAATATTATATAAAAAATATTTTAATGATTTTTTGTTCGATGTTCTATAAAATATGCCAACACTTTAAAAAATAGGCAAATCGAAAGGAATCCCTTGCCTAGTCAGAATGGAATTACTTCTATGTTTTTTGTTGAACGGTCAAAATAGAGATGTATCCACTCCAGGATTAAAATGTATCTAAGGAAACCTGAATATCCTTACGGAATTTCATTAAGATTTGTAGAAATAAAAAATGCTGCAACAAAATTCTCGGAAACAAAATAATTTGCCTGTTTTAATAATTCTTAATTCAAGTATGAAGGAAATACGAAATTTACTTAATGAATATTTGATTCTTCCAACTGCGAGTGAAATTGTAATGTGTATGTCGCAAATCCGAAAACGATCTTTCCATAGAATATGGCATTTTTCTATAAGTTATTTTGTCGCTAATTCAGCCAAATATAACAGTTAGAACTAAATAGATATATAACAATAAATACCAGTAAAACTTTTTTGTAAGTTAATATTATTCAGAAAAATCGCTTTAATTCTTGAAAAGGAAAACTATTAATCAATTTTATCAAAACTATAACTGAGCGTAAAGTCTGATTTAAAACAATTTCACTAATTATAGATTACTATTAGAAGCGCCAGATAATTGAGAAGTTAGTACCATCTACAGAATCAACCATTCGCAGTCGAATAATGCAAATAGATGCCATTTGCAACGAAAAGAGAAAAATGGCACAATTTTTTCCCCTTAAAAATTAAATAAGTTCTAAAAAGTTTAGAACTTGGATCTTATTTTTTAAGTTATAATATAACATACTTTAGTTTTTGTAAATCTCTGATAAATAATTAGCTTATATAATTTTGTTTTAAAACGTTTAAAAATAAATACTTACATTTTTAATAAACTGACAATTTTAAACATTTTACTCGCAAAGGAAATTAAGAATCTATTTCAGAACATGAATAAAAATAAGTTTTATAAAATCTTTCGGGAAATTTTTCTTCACCCCCACAAAATATTATGAATCGCTTACAAAGAGCAGATGGCGAACCAATTTATGAAGATTATAAAATTTGATAAAGAAATGAACGTTGACAGCAAGTTGATGGATTGTGTTGGATTTAACATTCACATTTCAAACACAGTTTCTCCCCTTCTTTTTGAAACTACCTGCCATAAAGCTCCAAATGTTTACCCTCCTTCGCATAGTGTCTGTTCGGTTTTTTGCAGATTTTCCTCCCCAATGCGAGTAAATATGTGACATTCAATTGAATGTTTAATGAATTGTTTACAAAACAGGAAAGACAATTTGTTGATGTAAATAGTTTATATCTGGCATTTGATCTCAGAATGCAGTCCATTCGAAATGTACTTTGAAATTTAAAAAAATACATGACAGCAATTATATTGGATTTAGTTGCCAATCTGACTATTCAAAAGAAGGCTAAAACAACTGGAAAATTTTCAGGTTTAGAGGTGGAAATTGAAACCTTGGTTTGTCGCATTCAACTGAAAATTTTAATAAACTGAAAATTTCAGAAGGAAATTTTATGTGGATAGTTAAAAAAAATACTAGTTATTAATTTTAATTTGAACAGAATTTTTGTAATTCCATTTAAGTACTTGTTATGTTGCGCAGAATAATTGGTAAGAATTTCATATCAATATTTGCTTTTTTTTGGGGGGGGGGGAATCAGAACCATCGATTTGAAAAATTTCATATCACGAAAATAAAAAATATATAAAAAAAGAGAGAGAGAGAGAGAGAAAGAAAAGAAGAAACCAGAACCAACGAAAAGTCTAAATACTTCTCTATTTGAACCAAATTAACAGATATGTGAGAAAATTCCCATTTTTTAAAGGCATTATTCTACGATTTGAAATCGAACCGCAATTTTCGGTGTTAATACAGTTTTTCCATATATCAATTCATTAATTAAATGTAATTAACTTTTAAAACTTTAAATAAAGTTTTAAAAGTTTTTAATGAAAATTGAAATCAATAGGCAGTAGCTCAATCGGTATAATATGAGGATTTTCAGTATTTTTCGCTTGAAGGGAAAGAAGACGAGTTCAATTCTTGCGAAAATCAATCATTATTTGATAAACTATTTATGCTAATTGTAATTATTTAATAAAAACTAACTAAAAATTTCTTTGGTGACCTAAGTAGGGATTGATTTAAAATGTTTTTATATTACTTATCTTCATTGGGGTGGGGGGAGTATGTGTATGAACTATTTATCAGAATCCCTTAGAGCTAAAAAGCGAATACCCATTTTGCTTTGGTAATCATTGTTTTATGACGTCTAAATAAAATGTATATTTTTTTAAATTGAAATCGGGGGATTTTTAATTTTTATCGCTTATTTACCTATTTCTCTGATGTTAATTAATTTTATATGCAATTATCTCTTGTAAAACTACTAATATTAAATTGCTAAATCAGAAATCATTTGTTCCAATAGACGATTTATCGACAAAAGTGTGTCCTCAAGCAACTCCCAAGAAGTTTTTTTTTTGTTAATTTTTGATGCTGATTCAGATATTGATTGGATCTAAAACCTAACAGGAGAAAGCAATAATAATTTCGTATAGAAATATACCGCCAATCTTACTACTACACCAATACCACCAATTTCTAATGATAATAATTATATACCAATTTCTAATAATATTCTTAATAACAATAAATGCATGTGTCTGCAGATGTATGCGTGTGCGTGTGTATATATGAATACATGTGTCTATAGGTGTGGTCTACAGACTGGATCGTTTGATTGAATTTGAATTTCGGAATCCTGTTTCTAAAATTCTAATTAATCAAAAATTATGCAAAATTTTAAAGTTTTCCGTCACAGCTTTAAAAAAGTATTAATAAAAACCATTTTTACACCATTTGAATGTTAAAGAAATTGTCCTATTAATTATATTAATTTTTGTCCCCTTTAATTTTTTTACTTTTAATTAAAATTTAAAATATTTTTAAAACTATTTTTCATACACCGAAATCGCGTCACGTATTTCTTTTCCCTTTTGCTTGATAAGAAAAAAATTTTTTTTTTTTAAATTTCTTTTTGAATTTTACTCAGTTTTTTGAGTTAGTAATTAAAAAGCAGTATTTAAGAAAATATGTTATTTTGCTGAAATTATATTTACACCTGTTGTTTCTCCTCCCCTTGACCTACAGAGCTAAATCAGGTCCATGAACTCATTCACCTTGAGAAAGACCAGTACCAAAAGGGGATCATAAACCAGGTCCTGTCTGGTAATCCCCAGACAAAATGGGGCCAGGAGAGGTTTGTGCAGAAGAACATTTAGTGCAGAGTTCGAACTGTTTAGCATCTCCGACGAAAATCATTGATAATAAACAGAAACTAAGGAAACGGGTTAGAGCAGTTTGATCTCGTCTGCTATTGCTTCGAACCAGGGAACCACAAGGGCACTTATTCTGATGCCATGGGTCCGCCGGCGAGACCACCCAAATGACCTTATTTGGCCTTGTGTTTAGAAAAAAATTCCATGTAAGTAAAAGAAGCGGCAGGCATAGTGGTCCCGCCAGCACCAACTCGAACCAAACTGTCAGCAATTTCATTTTTAGCAACGTCGACATAAGACGGAATCCACTGAAAGTGGATCCGATTAAAATAGGGAAAGATGTTTTAGGTTCTGAGTATCTTTGCACTAGTACTGTCCCTCACAATAAGCCAATCGGACAAGTGATTAACAGCGCTTCTACTATCCGTAAAGATCTAGATATCTTTAAACTGCGGTAGCAACTGATGGACTTCAGACCTTCTAAAATTGCTATAAGCTCGTTTTGAGATACCGAGAAGTCTAGATTTATACTTAACTCTCAGGGGTAGAAATATACTTCTTATGAAACCATATGCAATCATGACGAAAATTAAATTTAATGATGATTTTTTGCCACGAAAAGATGAGATAAATGTTACAATATACGCAAGTGTTTCACATTATGCACGCATGTAGTTTGTCCTCTTCATGTTCTTGTGTGCAACATTTTCTACATCGCCTGAAGTTGGGAACCCTCTTTGATATTGGATTTCCCGTACTGGCTAAGTGCGCATCATCTGGAACGGCACAATTCTTTGTATAAAAGCAAACAAGTCATTTTTTTTATCATGTCAGAACATGATGTTGCTTTGGGGATGAGGTTTTTTCAGCTTCAACGAAAATCCGTAGGCGAAAAATAAAAATTTTAATCCGTAGAGGAAAAATAAAAAATATATATATGTTATCTGCACGAGTATCTCAAAAAATCAGCTTTTAATAACACCTTGCCATTGCATTCACAAAAGCTCTGATTTTTTTTAAAAAAAATAAGTTTTTGACAGCAAATGAAACCTAGAAAAATGACATTTTAAGCACATGATTATATGAAAGGAAATAAATAAGAAATATATCTTTTTTTTAAACAGTAAATGCGAGATAAAGTTTTCTGGATCGTTTGCAATACTAAAGTGACTAATTCAATAAAACAATTAAGATGAATAAAAATATAATTCAACTTCCACGAGCACTTGGTGCTTGGCCGTTCAATAAAACATGTTCTGACATGATACATTGAAATTTGCATAGAAGATTTCCTCTTAATCTTTATTATATTTTGAAGAATATCTATGTACTATCTGATGCTGTGTTAGCTGTAAGATAATGTAAGTGGGATGTAATCTACCCAAAGCCCATGAAAGGGTTAAAGTAAATAAGACATTTGATTACATTTTTATTTTGGATTACTTAATTCATTAATACACTATTCAATCTAATACTTCATAAAAAACCGAAGTCAATTAAATTATGTCCTTGGTGGTCGATACCCTCAAAAATCGCCTCATTTTATCAAACCATACGCGGTGCGCGTGTGTCCCATTACAACCACTCATGCATTTTAATGATCAGGCGACGCGGAAAACTTCCATAGTCCATCAATCCATAAGCATACCCAGGGGACAAACAGGCACAATAGTCAAATTAAATCGATCCCCGCTTCGCCTCCCCTCCGATGCGGAGGGTGGGAGTCAGAATAGGCCACCGGCCCCTAATAACCTGGAATCAAAAGATGCGGAGAGCAGAAACATCCGTCGCTGATTAGGGGATGACCGATGAAAAGAAGTGAGGGGGAACAGAGCAACAGGTATTTTTGTGATGCGGGAGGTTTCGAATGACAACCGTGCTTTGTACTGGAGGTACTTCTATTAAGAGTTATTAAAAAGGGACGAAAGGGATGGAATATTGGGAAAACCAAGAGTAATTGGTCCACCTGGTAGGAGGAAGCCTTTGTGGTATATTGGGCTCAATCAATAGAACAAAAAAATCTGAAGGGGGTAGTAGGAGTGACTTTCATTATTTTTATTCATTTCTCATGGTACTGAGAACCTAAACATCTGTATACAATAAACTTGTGTTAAACACTTTATTTGATTTTACCTTTTCTTTTACTTATGTTACTTACTTTGATGCTCCTGTAGTAATCAATCTTCGTGTTTGTGATATGTTGTATTTCAAAAATAATTTATTTCTATATGCCTGCCTTATCTTTCAACTTTTTCTAGTTCGTATCAAATTTATACAGTGTCATGTTGGTCGAATTATTCAAGATCCGTTGTTGTTGTTTTTCTTTCAAATTGATATGATCATAAAAAAAGACAAAATTAAAACACAAAATCCGTTTATTAAGAAAAGTTCTTTTAAAACAAGGCTATTATACGTGGTGATTTTTAAAAGTAGTATAATCCAAGCCCACTTTTGGTAGTCTATCTAGAAATCGTGTCAATTTTATCAATGTCATTCTGATCGAATTATTCAAGATCCATTTTTTTTTCTTTCAAATTGATATGACCATAAAAAAAGACAAAATTAAAACACAAAATCCGTTTACTAAGAAAAGTTCTTTTAAAACAAGGCTATTATACGTGGTGACTTTGAAAAGTAGTCTAATCCAAGCCCACTTTTGGTAGTCTATCCAGGAATCGTGTCAATTTTATCAATGTCATTCTGATCGAATTATTCAAGATCCATTGTTTGTTTGTTTTTCTTTCAAATTAACATGACCATAACAAAAGACAAGATTAAATAACAAAATCCATTTATTATGAAAGGTTCTTTTAAAACAAGGCTACTTTACGTGATAACATCGAAAAGTAGTCTAATCCAAGCCTACTTTTTGTAGTCTATCCAGGAATTTGTCATAAAAAAAGGGTCAGATTTCCAACCTTCTATAATAAAAAAAAATTGTCGCCAGAGTTATGATATAAGCCTTAAGACTCCTTTGGAGCTCTTCATTAATCTGAAAGCCCTTTAAATTTTCTTTTAAGGAGAAAAAATATGAAACTAGGATGTCTAAACATTCACCCTCCAAAATTGCAATTTTGTCATTATTCCCAGCCAACTCGTTACCTGAGATTTCAGCCTCTTACATTTATTAGAAGGATCTCATCAACTCATTGAATGATATAATTTGTTGTAACAATTTTGCTCGCTATGGACCTTTTAATAGAATCGAGGTATTTTCTTCTTTTCTGTGAACTATTACAAAGATTCCAAAATAAAAATTATAGATTATTCAGGAGCTTCAAAGGACTTTTCTTAGAAAATCACGTCTTATTCGTAAAGACGTGATTTTCTAAGAGAAGATTGAAAAAACTAATGCATGAATCTTCTGGGTAATTATGTTTAAAAGTAGCCATAATTCATCATAACCTTTGAATGAGCAATTTTTGTTCTCGAATATTCTTTTTTTAATGGTCTATCGTAGCTTGGAAAATTTTTTAGCTATCATGGATTTCTACCTTCTCCTGTTTCTTCTATTTCAATACTGTTAAAAAAATATTGTTAAAAATTTACATTACTCTTTGCTTTATTAAAACTACATTACTCTAAGAATTTCTAAGACAAATATTTTGAAAGCAACTTTTATCTTTTTCTGTATCAAAGTCAGTTTTTTCAAAAGAGCCAAAATCAAATTCATCTCCTCAATATTCCTTTTCACTGTACGATTTGTCTGAAGTTTTCTTTTTACGCTTTTAGAGTACTAATATTTTAAAAATATTCTTTATAAAATGTAGTTCCGTAATTACATTTAAATGTAGTCTAAAATAACATTACCCACAATGTTATGCATCTCCAAAACTTGGTGACTTATAGGATCAGTATAGGCTGTTATGGCTGAGAGCAAACATATGACTAGAGGAGTAAATATCTTTGGTGGTTGAGATCATTTATATGACTGGAAGAGTAAATATCTTTGGTGATTGAGATCATTTATATAACTGAAAGAGTAAATATCTTTGGTGATTGAGATCAGTTATATGAATGGAAGAGTAAATATCTTTGGTGGCTGAGATATAACTGGGGAAGTAAAAATGGTGGTTGATCAGTTATATGACTGGAGGAGTGCATATCCTTGGTGGCAAAAAGCAGACATATGTCTGGAGAAGCAAATATCTTTTGTGGCTGAGAGCTGACACTGGAGGAGTAAAAATCTTTGATGGCTGAGAGCATATGACTATAGGAGTAAAAAACTTTTGTGGCTGAAAGTAGAAATATAACTGGAGGAGTAAAAGGCTTTGGCCGGCAGAGTAGGCGTATAACTGGAGCGGTGAAAAACGCTTTGGTGGCTGGGGGAAAGTACATAAAAGGAATGGTACACAAGCTTTTGTTGCTGGTAGCAGACATATTATCGGTTAAGTTAGACTAAATTAGAAAAAAGGCTAAGCCAATAAACGATCTTTTGGGATACCAATTTATATCTCATAAGCCTCTATTGGAAAGGGCATCGCGGGTACGTGGAAAATCGCCATGATTTCAATACTCGCTTTCTTAATGTAGTATAAACATCAAAATAGTAATGTTATGAAGGAATGTTATTCTAACTAATTCTTCTTCAACGACATGGCTTACCATATTCGAGAGTTGATCAATGCTCTCAGAAGTGGCCATTAGGAGTGGATCTCGTAATTCCTTCAATCATGACAACGATAATTCAGTTCCTAGCTCTCGAAAGAGAACTAGAGCTGCAATCGATAACTAATATATCAACTTTCCAGCCGTAAAAAAGCTGCGAACTAATTAACTCTGTTACCAATCTGGCGTTTTAATTTTTCAAAATTATTTCTGTTTAGGCCTTAGATAGCTACACGCGTGATTTCTGGAATTATTTATATTTTCAAATTAAGCAAAATAGCCCAGACCCATAGTAATTAAAGCACGTGCAACTTAACTTAATTAGTTTATTTTGAACTATCCCATAAATGATATAAAATTATTATTCTATTTTAATTAAATTATTTTCAAAAAAATCTCTAATTACCAAATTTTATAACGTTAGAGCTTTATTGAGCTCATCTACACTAGTTCAACTTAATTTTAACTTTACCCTAAACTTACGAATTAAAGTATTTATTCCAAATTATGACGCGGAGGTGCTCGTGGCCACTTTGTCACATCACGGAACTTCGAAACATCACGACGTTGTCGTTGCCGATAATTCAGTTATTGTTAAAATGTCCGGATGCTTAGGAAAAGGTGAAGATAGTTTTGATGTGATTATACCTTATCAAGATTTTGATGTTGCATTAACTAGTTATTTCAACGTCATTTCCTATCTGATGCAAAATCTATTATAAAAATATATATTGTATAAACATAAAGTAAGTTCTAATAAATAAAAATGTTTTTAAAAAAATAGAAAAACAAGTACAAACACATACAAGATCAAAGTAATAACTTTATTACTACAATACAGAGAATATTTTTTTTTTTAGAAATACTGCTCAGTACACATAATTTTTACAAATCCGCAATTAATTGCAAAATATTTGAGCGCCCTTTCGCAAAACAATATATTATACAAATGAAGAATATTGCACAAGACTGGAATGTAAAACACAAATCATTGGATGAAACATTAGAGCTCTTAAAGAGCCTTTTAATTCACTCTTAAACCAGTTCCACGAATCAAAGAAAAAAAATTGTAATAAAGCCAGCAGTGAAAATACGTAATCAGCATTTTTCATAATGTCAAATCTATCACACTATCGCTTTCGAAATAATATTGTTGAGGGATACAATAGGGTTCTTAAACTTATTATCCAAGGTCATTGAGTTTGAATTGCAATTTTAGTCTTAATATTATGAAGCAAGGATACATGATGCTTTTAGGGAAGATAATAATAATTTGTGTCTTGACCCAAAAAAAATTAATAAAAAATGATCAATATTTATTTGTGTATAGTTTTCATATGCAAAAGTGAGCCTAAAATAGTGAAATGTTTACAAATTTCATTTATTAAAATTATTTCAACTAACGAATGTTCTTAAATTAGCACAAAAAAAGCAGATTTCAAAAAATTTTATTAACTTTTAATCGAGATATTAGTTCTTGTGACATTAGTCATTTGTGTACTTTAATAATATAATGGCAGTTATAATTAAAGTATGTGTCACAGTTTAATGCTCATTAAAAGGTGGGTGGTGGAGAAAAATATGTTTCGTTTTAATGGTTAAGAATCCCGTTGATATGATGCCCTTAGAGGGATGACCCAGGATTGCTCAATGGTTAAATCGTCTTATTAAATAAATATAATTCAGAGCATTTTAACTGATATTTTCACTTAACATTTATGGAATATCCGTGTTCAATGAAAACTAAGCAATGTGCGACTTTTTCATTGAACTTGTCTTACTATGTAAATGTAAATTTAATGCTGCAGAAATTTTTTTCTGGAAGATCACCTTATTTATAATATTTTTTGGGGAGTAGATAAGAATTCAAAAATGGATCACGGATGGGGAAAAAAAGTTTAAGATACCCTACGTTCGTACAAAAAAAATTAACAAATCTGTTTATTTCATTAATTTATAATACAAACAACACAAACTGCAAGTCATAGAACATCCAAAAATGTAATAAATTTAAAAAACAAAGTAGAATACATGTAAACAAAAATATTAATAAACATATAGAAGTAGCCAATGAAAATGCAACATTCATTCGGGTTTTTTTTATGGTTGTAGGAATAAAATCTGAAATTTCAATACTTGATTATGCTGTTTAAAAGGTGGAGATTTTTCTCCTTTTGCAATATAGATTATGGTAGCTTGAAACCGATTTTACTAAAGAACATCTTATAAGTAGGCTAAATCCATCGGAGTCAAACGTCCTCCCACTGATGTGGTGTGAAAGTTTGAAGAGGGGATGCTATCTGATCGTAGTTCAAAATTACGAGCTCCGTCCCAATCTTTATAGCGAGTAGAAATGATGATTCTATCATCACTTTCCTTTACTTCAATTGCGTTAGCTTTGTTATTTTTTATTAACAATCTAGGGTGATATGTTTTCATTGGTTACTTCTGTATGGGAAAAGATTATAAATCACACATGTGCAATTTGAAATGTTTTAAATTATTTCACGCTTTTAGACGAGGGATGTGTATTTGTAAATTGTTTTGAAGCAAGCTTTATTCACTTAAAAGGTTGAGCTCTTAAATCCTCGTGAGTTAAGAACTCAACCTCATTTCCTACGATTCTCAAATGATGATTTGAGAAATTTAGTTTTGTATGGCAATAAAGTTCAATTATTAATCTAAGTAATCAGTAAAAGTTGAAAATTTTCAACCAAATTCTCATTAATTTATTTGCCTTGTATTAAAGTAATTTGGATTTGATTAATTGTTTTTGCCAATTTAGACAAATACAGAAACAGATAAATGGATAAATACGAAATAAATTTAGAATGTCAACTAAATATTAATTAGAATTACTAAATACAGGGTAAGTCAAAATGAATATAGCGATCACAAACGGCTATAACTATTTAATGAAAAAAGATATATCGATAAGATTTACACAGAATGTAGACGGAACTTCAAAATTTATTAACGTAAAGCGCACGTGCAGCCAAGCGGATGCCTGCGCATGCGCGAAATCGAACTTCGCAACGACAAGAAACCTGTTCAGCGCGGCGTCTCATTAGTGGAAATGGCTAGTCCCGTGCAGAAAGCATTCTCTGTGTTGGAATTTCACAGTTGCCGTTCTGTTATTACAGTGCAGAGAAAATTTCGTCAGCGGTACAATGAAGAACCTCCAAATGCGAACAACATACGCAGATGGCATCGGATGTTTGAGGAAATCCCTGTGATTTCTACCTATGGGGTTATGTGAAAGACAGAGTGTTTGTGTTTCCCTTGCCCAAAACAATTGAAGAACTGAAAGTACGCATTTGTATTGCGCTTGAGTCGGTTAATGAACAAATGCTTCAGAATGTATGGCGTGAAATGGAATACCGATTAGATGTTGTCCGTGTGACCAAGGGAAGTCACATAGAATATCTATGACTTCTGTATATAAAATTTTGAAGATTCTTCTACATTCTGTGTAAATCTTATCGATAAATATTTTTTCATTAAATAGTTATAGCCGTTTGTAATCGCTATATTCATTTTGACTTACCCTATATAATATCAACGAAAGTATGGATGATATTTATTATTACATAGAGTTCCATCATAGGCATCAGCTTTATTACAGGTAAATGAGAGATTGAATCGCTTACATCGGACACCAGTTTACAGTCAATGATCAATGAAAACATACAAAATGTAACTCTTATTATGAATTTGACATTATAAACTTCAATGGGAAGAACAGAACTTTTTGAAAGGAAGTACATTTGATTGGTTTGCCACCAGATATAATCATTTTTGTCGCTACATCATTCTATCTGTGATATCATTGTCTCTTTTATAAAATATAGATGAACAAATTTTAAAATGTGTTAGCTTCACTGCAGTAATTTTAGCTTAATTATTTTTAATTGTATTTTTACAAAAGAGTAAAAATGTGAGGACAACTTGTTAACTGTTTGTTGATTGAAATTTCCAAATATTTTAAAATGTCTGCAGTAACCACAAAAATTGGATTATTTAAAAAATATCATGAGTTCGATAATCTTGTTTTTCCTTTTGAAACACTTTTTAATAATTAATTTAACATTTTAACTTCAGAAATTGTAAAATGAAATTTTGAATTTGAAAGAAGCAAGTTAGTTAATAGTTAGTATTAATTAAAAGATTCTGTTTTTGATACGTCTTGCGATGCTATTAGCAAAGTCACTCATTAAAGTTTGAATTACAAATTCGGCAATTACAAGTGCCAGATCACCCTCAAAAACTTGAATAATAAGACTAATAACTATTTTTTGGGCACCAGCATCAAATCAACAGCAAAATTTTAACAAAAATAATTTTTGATTTTCATTAATACAACTTAAAATCATATAAATATTCCACGTTAGACGGGCAATTATTAATTTCAACATTCCTTCGATAAATGCAGTTAATTTAAAATAATCACTTGGATATCTTATTATTAAAAGCTCTCTGCATTTTATATAAGGGAGACAAAACAATATTAAAAGAACATAGAACAAGAAAATCATTAAAAAAATTTTACAAGACGTCCACATTATCAAAAGGCTGCCATAATATCAAATAATAGCAGGACATTAGAATTCTAGAAATTTTATATAATTTATTATCTTTCAAAATTATGAATTCAAATACTGTAGTACCATAAATCCACCCTGGCTTTCTTATTAAATTTATTAAGAAAACCTTCCACTTAATTAAAACGAGACAGAGAAAGTTTATCTATAATTTATCCTATAGTAAAAAAATTCTTTGTCTGCATTTAACAAGAAAAATGCACTGTTTGTCCTTAGATACAATGAAAAATCAATAAACATAAAACATAAGTTAAAAACATCCAATAAAACTTAAAACTTTTTGATAAAAATCAAGAGATGTACACCACATTTTACAATCAAAGTCATCCAATCCAATAGTCTTTTTATCGTTTAAAGTCACGACCACATCTTAATCGTCAAACGATCAATAATGTCAATATCAGAAAAACATAACAGATTAAATTTTCAATATTATCGGGATAAAAATGCTCCATAATGGATTCTTTTCCTAGTCACTATTCACAGTAATCCAAAGATTTATTGCCCATTCGTCTGCCTTTTCTGGCACAAAAATTTATCCTTTAACAAAATTAAAGTTTCCTCAAAAGTTGTTGGATATTTCAGTCTCAAACGAAGGAAGAGTTATTTTCTTAATTCACATAATAGAATTTTATACTATCATCAGCAAGTATAATTTTTCAGTTTTATCTGTACTTAAGCTGCGCTCACATAAGGACAACTATTGCGCGTAATAAAAGTTCACGCCTCTTTCAAGCAGATCATGTGACGGCTATGGCAAATAGTTGCTTCAATGAGACAACTATGAATTGAAGTGCTGTCGCATAGTTTTTCTAAGGTGGGTGTGGCCTTCTATTCGCACTTATTTGGTCTCGTGTGAATGCTTCGTTATCCTAAACTCATTCCTCCTTTTGCAAATTTACCATAATCTATTTATTATATTATTATATATATATAACTTGTAATTTTCCAGGCTAGTATAGAAAATTCGAACTCATTTATTTTGTTTTCAGAATTTAGAAAAATGAAGATGAAACTGGGCCTTTTTAAATACATTTTTAATGCAATGGTAACCAATGAAGATCCAATACTAACTTTTTTCAATGCTTTTTGAATTTCAAACATTAATTGTATAAATCATATCTTTGAAAAGTAGGTTAGCACGTGATAGCATCAGCCAAGTGCATAAAATAAAACAAAATCAAGTGTGGTAATTTTTCATTTTCTACAATTGTGTTAATTTATATTCTGCAATTGATTTCTTCCTCGTAAAAATAAAAGTATTTTGTCTCCAAATTAGCAATTTGTTTTAGTCTTAAATATGGCATTCAAAAACATCATAGATACATTAAATGGAGACAATTCTTCTTATTTTTTTAAAGCATTTGTATATTATTATCACAAAATATTTTCAACCAAAATATCCAACCTATACCTATCAACTGGTTTTTGTTAACAAAAATTGGATATTTATAATAAAAAATATCACTGATCTGAAGAATGAACACTTGAAATATCACTGAAATCTGAATAAACCTTTGCTGTACGTCACGGCAAAATTCTAATGCCACATTCCGGCTAAAATTCTCGATAAGGTAGAAGATAACTGCACAAGAAAAGCAGACGAATGAGCATACAATTTTAATAATTAATAAAATGCATCAAAATCTTTTATTTCTGAGTTCTTACGATGCCAATACTTAATAGATCTTCAAATATCAGTCTAGAAATACTAGAGCGGCGAAAAGAGACAGATCTTGCGTCGATCTTTCTCTAAGTCTCTATTACGTTCTAATTCAACGCTCATTGAAAACTTTTATAGTAGATAATACTTAATGTTCGATTCGACCCTTTTCTATTTGATTCTATTGTTTCGGCAACCGTTGATCACAATACATTCATTACAGAACAGTTTGGCATATTAGAAGTCTTCAGTAAGTCTAGATTTTATCTTATATTCTGAAGTAATAATTTACTTCCTCTTTGAAATTCATCGCCACAAAATTATACGGATACTTTGAGCACTTGTACGATATTCAAGAGAGAAAAAATTTACAAAGCAGCTGACCCAAAAGAAAAATACGCCAAAAATTCTCCATTACGAATGAGTCATAGAAGAATGGAGATGTGACAACGTGGCTGCTGCATCATATGCCGCAGTGTTAGTGGGATAGACAAGAGTGGACGGGTAGATTCCGGGCTCTGATTTGACCATGGCCATGACAGCCAGTTCGTCCATGGATTTCGAATGGCCAAAGTGGAACTCTCTGGCCATCTCTTCGCCGAAGTGGTGACCGCAGAGGGCAGCTTGAGAGGACACTGGGGATGATCTGGCAGCTGTGGCGTGGGGACCCGGGGAAACGATGTGACTATTCCCAACGCACAGGTGTGGTGTGGTTGTTCTCTGGTGGTGACTTAGAGCACTATCACTGAAAAAGAAAACAAAGATTTAAGTATTTGCGGTGACATTAATACATGTAATATTCACGAGTTCAGGCATTACCAAAAAAATATGCACTTATTTTAATATTATTTGCCTGTAGAGCAAAAAAATTGGGAATAAACTTCTTTTGAGCATATGAGGTAAAATATTGTAGTATTCAGTAGTTTGATAATTATTAGGTCTATAGACCTAATAATTACGACAAAAATTCTTCTAAGTATAAAAGGAAAAAAAGGTTGGTTTTCAACGTAACTAATAATTGAATTTTCTTGGTGCGTGTTTGGTTTGCCTTCCTCAAATATAGGCTTCAACAAATACATCGGCATCTGTCATGGCAAGCCAATTTTGTGGTAAGAAAGTCCAAATACTAGCGATGTTCAAAATTCAATGTTAGGGCTTTCTTCATTAGGATGTGTTTATTAGAAGAGTTTAACTTTAAAAGGAGGGGGAGAAAGAGAAAATGCATTATGGGAGTAAAATAGCATTCTTAAATGTTTCAGGATTATACAAAAAATTATTAGAACGTTTTCATCTTACTAAATTTTACTAAATATAGTTCTAAATGTAAGCATTAATCTATTGTTTACACCTCCAAAAGATTAGTGGCAACAGTGTGGATAAAATAATCCAATATCCTTTTGACACTTTCCAGTGAACTTTTTGAAAACAGAAGGCTATTGGAGAAGCTAAATTGTCAAAGGGAAGGAGGAGGAAGAGGGACTTGTACACTGTACTTGTTCATACAACTTGTACATACAACATTTTAATAGAATGATGATTTTTCGTAATGCTTATTAAAAAAAGTTGAAAATTTCTACTTGTTTCCCACCAATTGTAGGATTTATTATTATTTTCTTATCCACTCATTCATGTAAAACAGTACGCATTTTAGACATTTCGCTTTAGTCATTAAAAAAACTCCAAGAACCTAGGCGATATATTGATGCAATTCATGATAAAGAGGCCTTTCTACAATACAAATTGTGTATACAAAGAATTAAAGATAGTTCACTTTCTGAATTTAAAGTAGTTTCAACATTTAATGAAATTATGTTGAATAAATTGCTGTAATTGTTACAAAATATAGTTGTATAATACTCGATGAACTTTCAGTGGATATAAGTATTGTACATATGATATTGTATTAATATCTTGCACAACCAAGATCAGGGGTTACCTTGTTCGGGCTAACAGGTGAAGAAAAATTCATACACTCTCTCTTATTCTATTTGCAAAAATATTGAATGAAACTTTTTTCAACTAACAATTTGTGAATCGAATTGCGCAAAATGAAAAAAAAAATCCAGCATTTTAAGCGTAAAATATATTGCCCATTCAACAACATTCATAAAGTTAATCTATGATTAGGAATATTTTTTACAGCCTAGCTTACGATGAGCTAATGATATAGAGTTATTCCTCTGGTATATCATTATATTAACCAACAAATCCTTCATTATGCCATTAATTAAGAGACTATTAGGGACACTTATTTGCGAAGTAAACCATATATGTGACAGAGGGTTTGAACAAAATTAGATGAACATCATACAAATAATAAATTGTGCTAAACAAATTTAAGCATAGACACCAGAAAGTAAAATATGATTTATAGAACAATGAAATAAATTAATTTTTATTAAAAAATTATTGAAAGAATAAAAATTTTGCATAGTTATTATATAAAAGAAAACTACCCAATTGCAAGAATTACAGAATTTTATTCTGAAAAGCTGAAATTCAAACTTCTGCGCGAATCTGCCTGAAGAGTTAAAAAAAAATGTCTAATCTAATTCATCAATCCAATCTCTGATAATTGTTGAAAATGAAGAACGATGTTTCCATTTATTTATTGAAGTAGTGACTTCATGAGAAATCTCATTTTAAGATGATTTGCCGACCACTTTTCATTTTCCCGTTGTGTGTGTGCTTTATCTTTTGACCGACAGGATGCAAGAAATATATACGTCATTTTGGGGGGGATACTCAACCACCACAGTGTTGTAGTGGTCCTGTTCAGTCACCAAATGATAAATTCTAAAGTTTTATGCAACGACATGATTAAAAGTCCCATCCTGCAAAAGGTGTAATAAATTTGCTGAACCCAAAAAAAATTAAATTTAAAATCGAAAATTTAATTTATCATATGAAAACATTATTATTTTTAAGGCATTATTTGTCTTAATTAAATAGTTTATAATTTTTAAAACTTATTGTTGAGATAAAAGAACAGCTTTGTTGTCATAGTTCTACGTCAACCTTTCAATAACGAATCTACTGTTAAAGAAGCATACATAATGATAATGCAATACTGGTAAAAGCAGGTAAAAATATATGTGATTAAAAGATGTGGTTGAATATTGCCATTTATGCTTTATGCATTGCCTTCTCGATTTCGAGTCTTAATTATTCGTTGATTATTCGAGTCAATTATTCACCCCCTCCCAACAAGAACACCATCATGTTCTCGCATGATTTTTAAAAAAAACCGGAGGGAGGGAACAATTTCTATTTTTATTTTTTCTATGATTAATTTTTAATAAAAAAAGCATTAACTATTTTCAAAAACCTATAACCTTAAAAGGGAGAAAAATTATTCACAGAAACGGCAATAAATTTTACACTCGAATGCAAATACAACTATTTTTTACAACTGCTATATGAAAAGACATACGCCTTTTCGGTTAAAATTTTGAATACGACTGGCATGTATCATTAGTTATAAGGGTGGGAATTAAAAAATAGTTTTACGATTAGTTACGGTATATTTAATTTCGTTAAGAATCGACCCAATCTTCGGGAAGAATAATAGCAGGCATTCGAATTCATGCTGATTTGCGAGCGGAGCACCTGGTAACCGCCCTCGTGGTGCCCGTTCTTTTAGTTTCATAAAAATAAAATTTTAAAAAATGCCAACGAATCTTCTAATGCAAGTTTAAGTTACCCCTTAGTAAAGAAATATAATTTGATTACTATAATTTTAGAAGCCACTTGTGTCTAGAAATGTCTTTACATATCCGTTAAGTCTATGGAGATAAGCCCCACAATGTCCGGTTGAAACTTGGATTTGTGTAGGATAAAAAATGCCAGGGAAGCGTTGAGTATTGTAAATATATTTACTGTTCATTTTAGAATTCCGAGATTAGAGTTTTTTGATTATTGCATTTTGCTGAGGGATGATAACGGGGCCCCCGAGAAGAGGGCTTTCACTTCTACCGCTCTAAAACTTTTATCTCTCTTCGTTCCCGGTGGCCCCGGTGATATGCAGAAAGAAGAGCGACTATTACGTCCCCTAATTCAGCGAACGATCTGCATTCCCTCTGTATCTATCTGTGAATATATTATCTTTGCATCTTTCCTCTAATACACCAGCCTTCTTTTCGACAAATTAAACGGCTTCTGTTGTATACGCAAAAGCCCGAAAGATTTTCGAATTCCATTATGAACAGTAAGCGGAAGCAGTACTGAAACAGCTAAATACTGCACATACCAGAAAACTACCGTTAGCAACTTGTACGATTCTTTTGTTTCATGAAATTTATATAAAGATGAATAGATTTCTTCGAAATTTTCACCAGAAAGCCTTTTCGGATATTTTTTTTCTTCCAACCAAGGCTCCCTTTCACTCTTTTATTTTATTTTATTTTTGTAATGTGAGAAGATGAGGTTGTTTTGTTGTGACGTTTTTGAAGTCCCAAAATGCGTAGGCAACATATTGGCGGATATCGCTTTTGAGGCATCAATTTTTTTGATTTTAGGGTTATTGGAAAATAAAGCAGAAGGTTTAGTTGATGATAAATCACATTTGGGGATTTATCATCAACTACCCATGGATTTATCATCAACTTGATTTCCAAATTATTCATTCGCCAAATTCTTACGAATTGTCTTAATATAAGTCATTAACTAGTTTAGAACTATCACGGGGCCATCAGATTACGCATGCGTCGATATTTAGAAAAACGATGAGTTTTTTTTTTTTTTTTCACCTCAAGAATCAGTCGAACGCCAAAACTATGTTTGCCTGTTAGAAAAAATGGAAATTTATATATATATATATATATATATATATATATATA
>JAOUZG010020001.1:2141618-2165176 GCA_026289955.1 Argiope argentata
TATATATATATATATATATATATATATATATATATATATATATAATATTGAGAGAGAGAGAGAGGAGTCTCGGGATAGTTTCTAACCGGTTTAAACTGATGACGTGAATTAAGACATATAATGGCTTAAAAAATTATAATGTTCTCCCATGATTACTTGAAATTTGCAATCGTAGATTTCGTTTCATTTCATTTTTTTTCATTCGCCAAGTTTATTGAGGGAGGTTGTGAGCTAGAAAACTATTCAAGCTGAAAAAGAAATCCTTTAGAAAACTACATTTAGAAATCCCTTTTGTGACTTTAGCTATAGACGTTCGGAAGGAGGCACAGAACTTTAGTACGGAGCATGTATAAAACTAAATAAGAAAGTATAATTCGTTTACGTATGCATTAGTCATTGGTGACTAAAATTGAAATAATCTGAAAACATCATTAATCACATTGGGAAATATATATGATGATCTTGGGATCATGAAGAATGAGCTGTAGATATATTTTCAAATGAGATGAGATTATAATTATCTGAAGATGACCTTAATTTAAATTTCATGTGTGAGAACAGAAGGTACTATTTCACTATTAAACGGCGTATTTAATAAAATGCAGTAAAATTAAAAATTATACGTCTGATTTTAGGAAATTCTATCTGTAATCTTAAGAAAATCAAATCGACTTATTACGCAATCTCTTAATGATGTGATCTGTAGTTCTTTTTGATGAGTTTCAACTTCATTTGCTTTGATTATAGCGCTTCTCTTACAGCACATTCACTATCCATTCTCGCACTTTGTTTATCAATAGTATCTCTGTTACTTCATACAATCGTTGCTTTCTCCACCAATAAAATTCTCATAATCGATAAATATAGATATTGATATCTTATATTGAAATCTTTAATTTCATTTTTTTTTTCTTTCTCCATAATTAAGACATTTGACGAACGCTTTTTCCCCATCGAAAGCTACAAGAAAAACACATTGATATATGGGATTTTCCATACTTTTAATAGACAATTAGAATCTATTTTCAGAAATATTTAGAATAGAAAGAATTAATTTGTACAATATCGGGAAACTGCGTCGCCCATTACATAAAACTATATTATACAATATTGAAACCAATTTTAATGAATATAATATTACTACCTCTAAGAAGTGTGCTTATCATCGATATGTCTTTGATGCCTACATAAGTTATTTTTAAAGATGGAAATATCCTTTCTTTCTCTCCATCGATTCAAATTACTTAATGACATATATAGAACAATTTATTGAGAAAGATATTTAATCAAATAATAAATCCGAAGTCACCCAGACCAAAATAATGTAGCGTAATAATGTTTCAGTCTTTATTTTATTTTAAAAATAACTCACTCATTATATCAATGATCAAAAACATTTTTTAAAAAAATCTGTATTTAATATCGTCGCTGTGCACGCGTGTTTAAACATAGAACTTAATAATGAAAAGTAATATAGTAGAATTGATTTATAAATATTTTTAAAAAATTATTTAAATTAAAGAAAGACTCTATATATAGAAAAAAATGAAGCCTCATGAAAGGGTCTGTATGTTTGAAAGAGAAAAAAAATAGAGAAATACTTAACTGATATTGGAGACATCTGTACTATTTTGTAGAGCAGTTATTGGGAAAATTTTATTATTATTATTATTATTATTATTATTTTCCTTAAGGAAGTTTAATTATTTTCGTACTGCGTTTCACGCATGCGTAAAACAGCATTATCTGTGCTTTGCACTTATCCACGCATGTGCGAAAACCTAAACTGCACATGCGTGAATAGCAAAAGTTGTGATATGCATATGAGATTAAATTTTTTGATTAAGTCTGATTTTAAACAGCGATTCAAAACTCATTACCCCCCCCCCAAAAGAAAATCCAATCTTGTTTGGAGCACATTAATGACAAAACACTTCGTTTGTCGAGTGATAATGAATATGTAAAGGAAAGAAATGTTCGGTTAACGAATATCAGAAAACAGAATGTTTGCATTTATGGAAGGAGAATCGTCTGTAGAGCGAGGTAACCGTCTCCCTTGAAATCGCATTGCAATTGAATTACAGAAACAGAATGAATCTCATGAGGAGCGAAGTGATCGCCCTGTCAATATAGTTTACAAAGAAACATTATAAAGTAATCTGAATTTTATTTTTTTATCAGATTATATCGAGTTGATAAGCAAGTGTGAAACAGTGGGTACGATGACTCATTTGTAAGTTTTTAAATTTTAAAACAGCTTTATTATCGTATATCTATAGATTTTTTTTGTGTGAATTTTTTGTCTCTTGAACATTTTTTTTTTCTTCTTTTTAACAGTTTAAATATTTCAGAACGTAAACTATAAAAACTGTTTTGTAGTTATTTCTGGGGATTTCTAAATATATTTTTATGTTTGATGATGCGTGACATGCCTATGTCATATCGAGTGGGGAGGGCTAGACTTAAGTTTAAAGCTAATATTTCTTTTTTGATGCTGTGCCCCTGGCACCGCTGTCTAAATAAAAGTAGAAATGTGGAATAGTATTCTCAGAAATCATTGATGAAAAATGCTTAAATTTTGAAATCCCCTTTCTTATATAATCAAAAAATATCTACATGTCAAATTTGTTATTTTTATGTCTATCGATCGTTGTATAAAGAACTTTGAACCTTTTTTCCATATACAAACCATATACAAACTGCGAAAGAACAAGCATATCGCAGTTTGTATATGGTATGTTAACCTTAAAACCTTATCCCTTTAAAATAATGGTGAATTTATTTACAACTGTCCTATTATATAGTATCTATATTAATAAAAATGCAACTCGAAATGCGTTGCTAAGCGCAAAACTAGAGAACGGCTCGACCGATTCGGCTAATTTTTATTTTAATATTTTCGTTAAGACACGAGGATGGTTCTTATGGAGAGAAAAAATGAAATAACTGCGAGGAAAATAGTTAAAACGACACTTTTCTTACTTTTCCGCCAAAATTTATTATTTCCTTCCCCCACACCGAGTAAGATTGCAGGAAGTCATAAATTATGATTTGTTTAGAAAGAAATACGCGAAGTCAGTTGGTTTTCATTCATAGATAACGGGATGTTTAAAAAAAGAAAGAAAATAGTTGCTTTTATTATTAGTCTGTATGGATATTTAATCTATGCCTGCTCGAAATAAAGTCTGGGCAGGGAAGAAAGAAAAAGAGAATAACAAAGCGAAAAAAAGGTTTGTAAAAAGAAAAGCAGTGAAGAAAAAAAGGATAGAAAAAAGAAGAAGAAAAGAAGGGTGTGTGTGTGTCACCATTATTTCGTCTGTGCGCGGCATTTTCCAAGCTGTTTTTAAACTTTCGCATCTCTCGAAAATCAATTGTGCCTTTATTTGTTTAGTGTGTTTACCTTTATGAAAATTTTAATCTTATTCTATAAAAACGTAGAATTTTAGACCTTTCCCTCCACCATTTAAGTAAAATATCAATTCCGAGACAATCATTGCTCGGATAGAAAGAGAAAGATGACTAGTACAATGAACAGAACGTCTGAAGAAAATAATACTAAATAATAATATAAATGAATTATATGACTATCAAAATTTGTTTGGTTTAAATATATTTTGGTGAAAAACATGTTATGAGACACAGCTACATAAAATATTGTATGAAAATTGTAGCGAGCATTAATACTGGCGAACCGACTGGTCACCAAAGGCGGCTAGTAATTAATAAAATTTATTTTTTTAGATTCTTTAGTTTTATTGCCGGGCAATAAACAATACAATTCAATCAGCGTTACCCTTTCTGCCTGTTTGATTATTTTTGCCAAAAAAAACAAAGAAAGGTGTTTTTACGATCTTATCTATGGTAAAGGTTTCGAAAGCTAAGATGACCCCTAGCAATGTCCAGAACGGAAGTAGTTTACTGGAGGCTATTTGCTTTTAACAAGCAATGCATAGTATATCTTTGGTTTGGGTATAACCCTACTCAATGTCCCGCGGCGAATCCTATTTTTGTGTTTGTGAGGAGGGGGGGGGGTGCTCACACGTGAAATGACCAGCGCATATGCGGCTACTGTGCTCGTTAGATTGTTTAGAGAGCGAGGGGAGAGCTGCAGGGCTTCTCACACATTTTCTCAGGGACTGGCACGGTCAGATCAGATGTACGGAAAGTCCACCAATGTTTAACAACGTGGGTTTTTTTTTTTTTTTTTTTTTTTTTTTGCGGTTATGTTTAATATAGATTTGGTCTCATTATTGCCTTTTAGTGGTAAAAAATGGAAGTGAAAAATAATGTGTGGGAAGAAACTGTTGTGAATGATTGATTAGGGGTGGGAAACGATATGTATAGACAAAAATGGGGGGGGGGGAGGAATGCAACCATTTTCTTTTCTTGTCGGTGATGTTGTGACTGACTATGGATATTCTTATTATCTATGTCAAATATTATTTTTTTTTAAATGAAAAATATGCTCTGGCGCTATTTTATTCTATTTGAACCTTTCTCAACTCTGCAGCAATGCTGAAAAGTTGATTTGAGGCAGAGATCATTTTTTTTCTTCAAATTTCTTATTCTTAATTTCTGAGTACATTTCATCATAAAACCATTTTAATTTTATTTTTACGGGCATTTTTTTTTGGGGGGGGGAGGAGTTACATTACTTATTTTGACATTTGCATAGTGTACATAGTTTTACATTTTTAAGTGCTATTTGTCACGTTTTAAATTTTGGTAAAGTGCTCTAAGGAAGACAAGTGGATTTGTAATATTTTTCGGAGCAAATAATTTCCTAATGCTTTGTGTTTTTATTACTTTCTTATATATGAAGCTTAGAGAAAGTACTGTTATCTTCAAAAAAAAAAAATTCAAACTCGAAAATTTTGATTTACTCCGCATTTTATAAATTAGCTGAAAGAAAACATTTTTTTTAAAAAAAATTTATATCTGTCTGTCCATCTGTGATAAAAAAAAAAAGTTTTGTGTTAGACGTGAGAAATTTAGTATACGGTCTTCACATCAAATTTTCAAATTTCTATTTAATTTTGTGCAAAATTTGTTTAGAAGAAGTTTGTCTGTTCAATCGTTCGAATATAAGTCAACAGGATAACTACAAACGAAGAGGGCACGATAAGTAAGATTCTGTACACAGATTTAAATTTTATAATGCAGACATTTATCGAAGTTTGAGCCAAATCCAATAAGGGGTCCGCTTGTACTTTTTAAAACAAACAAATGCGATCTTAGCGCATGCGGCACTCAACAAACAAACAAACAAATGGACAATCAATTACTTGAATATATAACATATTGTTACGTTTTTAGCGTAGCGGGTTCGGATTGAATGGACTTTATATGAGGACAGCACAAACAAATTTATTTACAGCTATTTACAGGTATATACAGGATGACTTGGGAAAAGTAAATCTTCAGGAAACACAATTCAGCAATAATCAGTCGCTTACAGCGTAAATACAAGTCTTACGCACAATAAACACGGTTTGCAAAACAGCTATAGTATAGCACAGCAACAGTCAATCACAGCGAGCTCAATAACACAGCGTTAACAGCAAACGCAAACACAGCTCAAGCGAAAAGCTACAAGTAAGCGAAACGCTTCTCTTCTCAAAGAGCGAGATCCACTTTGAGCGATCGACTGCCAGGAAGAGGCAACCCACCTCTTATATAGTCGGGCGAAAGCGTGGCCGTGCTACGGCGGAAGTTCCGAGAGGCTTCCGCGGTAAGGGAGAAAAACCTCGGCGCAGCCAGACTTCTCTCGGGGTTACCAGAACATTCTTCTCGCCAAGTCAACCCGGCTGGCGCGGAGTATCCCGTGACGCGCGGCTAGCGTTTTCACCTTTGGCGTGCGTTTTGCTCGCTCGTAACAATATCAAATTTGGTATGTATTTTCTGACTACAAGTGTATTTTTAAATCAAATGTTTTACTCCCAGAAGCTACTGCACTCCTTTTTCCGTTGTAAAAGTGGACATGTCGTCATCATCACATCATTTTTTTTTCAATCGGTCGGGAGAAATGCAACTGAATACGATTTGAACAGGAATTTTCATATTCTGTTAACTGGTTGCCTGGGTTTAATCGCCATAACAATAACCAAGGATCAATGGTAGATTTAATGAAAATGCTAGATTCATGCCAAAAAACATTTCTAAATAAAAGGTAATTATTGTATGTAATTCAACAAATGCGTTTTCCAGGTTAATACTTTTATTAAAAAAAAGTATGCGATAAAATTTTGAAGATGCTATTTCTTCTGGTTTCATGTTATTTATCGATAAAGCCCTGGTATTCAAAGATTGGATAAAAATGCAACTTAATTCAGGCGCTAAATAAGGAAACTAAGAATATGGTATAGTAAAAAGCAACAACTTTTAACGCATGAATTCCAAACGAATGGAAGTAAAATATGTCATATGCAAATAACAAACTTTTCCCATTTTTGAAATATTGATAGAATTAATAACTATTGCATGCCGGCGTCCTGGCATGGGGGTAGCGTGTCTTTCTAGTCCCGGTTAGTCCCCGTCTTGAGTTCTAGTCCCGGTTAGGGCATGGTTGTTTCTCTGTTCTATCTGTAAGGTGAGTGAATGAGCCCTTGTAAAAAGGGGCCGAGTAAGCGAATGTGATGAATGAGTAGTAAAAGTCGTATTCTTTGACTTGTTGGTGCTATTACAAAACAGGAGATGCTAATTATACTTAAATCACTGACTACCTCAGCGAGATTGTCCATAGAAAGTACCATAAGAAACAACAATATAACTATTAAACTAAAATCAATAAAAATGAGAAAAATTTCGCTCTTTTTTTTCTATGATAAAAATAGTTAAAATTTAAAAATTTTATATCTCGGTGAGGATTTTATAATAATCAGTTTTAATAATACTATAACTTATAACTATATTTTTGATTTCATGTAATACTTTCTAAATTTATTATTAATGTTTACAAAAATAAATATCAAATTTAAAGTACTTATTTTATTTTATTTTTCTAAGCTTTACCTTTAAAAAATATGGGATAGAAATGTCGATTAAATATGAAATACATAAAATATACAAAAAATGCATCGATTGTTCGTCTAATTGACAGTTTATTTATATATCATAATTTGACTTATTTTCATACATTATTTCGTGTTTAATAACAGGAAACAACTCCTGTTTCTTCTATCAACACAAAGTCAAAATTCAAATTTACAAAAAATGTTTAAGACGGAAAGAATGTGGGTATAGTTTAAAATCCGGAAGCAGTCAATATGGGGAAAACTGGTAGACCTTTCTTTTCTTTCAAAGCCCGCCCATATTCATATTTGTCATACGAAATGAGTTATGTCTGTCGGCTTTGAGCAGGGTAAACACCATATGTTCGAATCAGAAGCGTGGGAAAGAAAGGGTTAGCAAGAAGATTACAGGTTCCGAGCTACCTCCTTCCGCTGCGAATAGGAGAAATTGCTCCCATATTGATTTACACTTCATAATTTTAACGCATGACTGATTGTCTTTGTAGAAGTCCTGAGCAGGTAGTCTAAATTCCTATGATGAGATATAGAATGATTAGTTACTCCTTATTAACAGGATCAATTCCAGTTCTGATCATAAAAAAAGGTGCAAGTCCTTCAAAATAAAATCCCAAAAATTATCATATCTATGCAATGATAAATCCGTAATTATTTCAGATCTAAAATTTAAATCAACGAAGAAAAGTACTAAAACAGTTTATTAGATTTTTTTAGGTTATAAAAACAAAATTTAACGACTCATTAATCGATGCCTAAATATTATTTACATTTAGCAGATCGGAAGGAAACAATCTTATTAGTCTCCAAATCTGCAGTTCATTCAAATATTTTTTTAGTGTAAATTTCAATTCTTGGTAGATGCTGCTTGCAAACTCTAGTATAGTCAATCCATATTCTATTATGTTGACGAAAAAAGAAATTTTTCGTAGACAGATTTGTGATAAATCATAATTGATACTGTTCAATTAACTGAAAAGACATTCGATATGTTTTGCGACTAAGTAATTTACTTTCCGTCTAAGGAAGTACTTGGAATATACGCAAGAAAATATTTAAATAAATTAAAACAGCATATAATATATCTGAAACGACCCATAATGAATTTCTTAGTCGCTATGAAGACATTTAAAGTCATCCTTAATCAGCGATGATTTGCAAAATTTTATTCTGTTGAAGTCATGTCAATGTCTGTGCTCGCTAACATGAAGCAACAATACCGAATAACAGAGCACATTACCTCTCACGTAATGAATCTACTAATTCACTTTAAAATCTTCCAAATCATCAGATAAAGCAATAATTACGTTAAAAAGAATTACTTTGACCTATCCATCGACCAGCAAGTCTTCAGCTCGATTGACAATACTATAAATTTCTCTATATATTGAAAATAACATATTATTAAATGAGAACATAATGTTGTTTGGGTTTCAGGTTTTTGAAGCCTCAGAATGCATAGGTGACAAATTGACGATTTATCGCTTTTGAGGCATCGATGTTTCGCTTTTTGGATTATTAGAAAATAATGCAGATAGTTGTCACATCTAGTGATTTATCCTCAATAAATCATTTAAAAGTAGAAGTTTAATTTGTAATCCAAAAATTAAAGTCAATGGAATCATAGTTATACTTTTGTTGTTGTTGTTAAAATGTTTTTATCATGTGAGAACATGATATTGTATTGGTTTGAGATTTTTGAAGCCACAAAATGAACGGGCAGAAAATTGGCGATTTATCGCTTTTTGCTCATCAATTTTCCGCTTTTAGGGTTATTAGAAAGTGACAGAAATTTATCGTATTTGGGGACTTATCGCCAACAAAAAGTTATAAATTGGCGCGTATGTCTGCCCTGTACCCGATTCTCGATATATCGAAGCATGCGTGCTCTGATAGTTACGTGATTGTTTCAAACCTGTTTTAATTGGTTAAATTAGTTAAAGGCATTTATTTTAAAAATGCCTTAAAAAATAATGTTTTCACATGATAACATGAAATTTGAAATAGCAGATTTCAATTTTTTATTTTTAGATTGAGTTGATGAAAAGTTACTTGTCAAGTTCTAGTGATATCGGAGCAGAAATAATTTCTTTAAGGGAAGAGGTAGAAGTAGCATACTTTAGTAGATTTTTAATTGATTGTCTTCCCTGTTAATATGCCGTTTACTTCTTGCAATCTTTCTTTATGCCTTCACCTTTATCATTAACTTCATCTTTACCTCTTTCTTTGTCCTGCATTCATATTTACCGTTTTTTAAAAGAAACTAGTCGGAGAGGTTATCATGCCTTCAATTTTTAATAATTGATTTTCTTGAACAAAAAATCACGTATTCCATTATTCGTTGCGTGGTAAAGTTAAGTATCCGCAAATATAGAAATCAGCTTTGGATTTTGTAACATAATTTCTCAAACCCTTTCTGTATTACCTGGTGTAGATACTTACGTGGATTACTAGGGTTTTTAAGCTCCATTTATGGTATTTTAAATTATAACACAATTATTCTGACCCATTCGATATTTTTTGGGATACGCAACTTGCGAGTATTACCAATATTGCTTGATTTATACACTTTTAGGAACCTTTTGGGCCCAGTGTAATCTAACATTCATTGCGTCAGATGGGGAAACTGAATAATTTCGATGATTTTGAATCCTCTTAAATCAGACAGGAACGCGACAATCCATTCACCATTCTTCACAAAACAATCGCAGGCAAATATATGTGCTGTTCTGATATCCCCGACAGTATGACTTCGACAAAAATCCTAATGCTATGAACAATTGGATAGCAATATGCTTATTCACGTATTTGGCCTCCTCTCTTTGATGAAACATAAATTGCTTCAAAAGCATTCGGTTTTCTGCCTCAAAACAAAGTATACGAATTCCTAAAATTTTATCTCCTATCGCTTTAAAAACCCTCGAAACTGTCTAACATATTTTTCAATAAAAGTCTTATCCTTATCCCTCCCCTTACACAAAATTGTAGAATTTGGATATGGCTGCGAATGCTTTGTATGGAATTGTCGATTACTAGTTACGATATAGATCTTTGACAAAAATATTGCATTTTTAATGACTCCACCGTGCAAATATGTATATTGGATACTCTTTTTTCGAAGTGATTTAAACCAAAGTTTGATACAGAACTAGTTATAGTTACATGATCACATACTGAATTTTATTAATTTAAAGCATCGCATTTTATCCATGTGAAATTTCAGTTCGACAGCTAATCAAAAATCGATTTATTGCCAAATGTGATAAGAAACTAAGCATTAGATGTTAAACCTGTATCCAATTTCAGCTATCTAATTCGTCACGTATTATATTATCGAGTTCATTGGTATTCAAATTTTTAGAGAGACAGACTTTCTCCATTTGGACTACTTTCAAAAATTGGTAGAATTCTGCAAATTTGGTCTAAAGTTCATACACTGAAATTCTTCCATTTAGCTCAAATCATTTTGAGAGAAATCTAAATCGTTGAGATTTGAAAAAAATGTCAAAGTTTTTGAAGATAACTATACTTTTTCTACACTTTTTACGAGAAAGGAAAAACTAGCATGGAGAATTCTCTTTTGATTTATAAGCTTATTTCATAAATCTATTTTTACGTTTATCTTGACCAAAGAGAATAGGGTTTTTCAAATTTTGAGATTCTTTCCTTAAGCCACTTGGATGCAAAAGTTATTACCAATCTGTGGATTTGTTTCAGAACCGACAAATCAAATTTTACTTATTTAGCAGATTACATTTGTGAGTTATTGTAATCACAAGCACAGAAAAGGTCAGATCGACCAACTGTTCACATTCTATTTATTTTGTACAAAATTTGATATAGATATACAATTATGGCGGTAAAAATTGTGTATTAAAATTTATCCGTCTAATCTCCACATTTTTACTTTCTTGTTTGAAGTAAAGAAAAGTTATTCTTTATTTCATTTATGAGAACACTTAATACTTCATTTTCGAATTCGAGATTCTGAAGAATTTCCACTCTTCAAACTTCTCTGAACTCGATAAAGAAATTTTTCTAATTATGAATGTCTGTCCGAACATCCGTCTCTACAATAAGTTTTATGAAAATTATAATCCAAAAAGGTTTTGAGTTAAGTAAATGAAATTTGGTATATAGACTTTAGATAACATTTGTAGATTTCTATCAAATTTTGAATGGGAACAATAATATAGAAGTCTTCCTGTGTGACTATTCAAGTCCATAGAGGATAAATAAATAAAAAATCTAGTACATTGATTAAATATTTAAAATATAGATTCTTCCTCACTTTCCGCGCACTTAAACACTATAAACTGACAAATGCAATGAATTAAATCAATAAAATTCAGTATTTGATCTTGCCACTAATAGTGTAAATTCGTGTCGAATTTTAGTTCCATTGGTTGATGGAAAAGAACTTAAACGGCATACCCTCCCTTACATTTATGAAAAATGTTATATATTTTTCTTCTTTGCCAATCTAAGATATTTGCATTCTCAACCAAGGTCTACAATTAGATGTGAGTAAAAAGGGAGAAGAACTTTATAGGGGATTAAGTGAGAAAATTTCGGGAATGCAAGTCCCATTGATTTTGCGGGATTCTGAGGATTTGCTAGGATTTCCCGTTGATTTTGAGGGACAAGTTAGATTTTTTTTTTCATAGTTTTCACCTGCATCTCAAGAGACAGATTTCTTCTCAATAGATTTTGTAAAAAAAAAATGATAAACACATACAAATTTATCGTAAAGACCACCCTGGATTCTAGTTCCCTCCAAATGCTGTGGCGGAAAGGGTCCACGTTCACTTGCTGATTCCATTAAAGATCCTTGGTTTAAGCGGGCTTATAGCGCGTTAAATCTGCCACGCACAGAGGTAGCATTACCAGGGGTTATAAGGGGGAAATGTCCTCCCGTCCGTGAGACTGAGAGTTTCGTCTGCAAAATTTCTCATCACTTCAGGACGGTAGTGGAGAGCTGGGCATCAGCGAATATGATAATTTAAAAACCACCTTAAAGTTAATATACTGTAAATCATTGGAATATCCGAATATGTTTAACTATATTTGACAACACAACTGAAAAGTGAGAGGTGAATAAGATAAATTTTTGCCGATCTTCTAAGATACGATGAATGGCAACAATACTAATACCTTAGATATCAGACATCTGATCTAGATATTTTCATTCAGTTTATAATTTACACCACTTTTGACAGTACAATCGGCAAGATGACAGGTGAATAAGATGTCTCATTTTGCCAACTATATTTTGGTTGACCGACAAAGATTGCAATGACTGTAAATAACGTTGAATCTGTAGAATTTCCATGGAAAAAGTCAGTATCTGAATTAAAAAAATTGCTAGGTAATACTTAATTTTCTTTCATAAAATATAATATTAATTATTATAAATTATTTTGTCTAATCTGAGAAATTGTGTGTGCACCTTTGTCGGATTTGTCTTGTGCCACTTCTGGTATCGCAATCCAAAATAAGCGCGTTTCGTCTAAATAGGACTTAAACGTAACCAAATCAAAAACACCAATTTTTTTTATCGGAAGGTCTAAAAAGAAGAGGCAGACTCATAAAAATCTAAAGATCAAATAATTTAGACACTAAATATTTTCTTTTTGTATAGGAAAATTGTATTATTTCTAGAGCTGTAGATATTTATATTAGATATAAACTGTATGAATATTAAACTATATATTAACCCCTTCGCAAACAATGACGTGTCTGACGCGCGCATCGAATTGCTGAATTTTTATTTTCAAGTCTGTAACTAAGCCACAGAATTAAGTATTTACATACACAAAAATCAATTCGAAACGCTTTAATATCCCAAATGCGGCTTATATTATTAAAAAAAATCAGATTAACAATAAATGACCAAATGATCATCTAATTACAGAAATTCGCATGACAAAGGGTTATAACAGGAATAGCATAATGATTCGAAATGCAATAATTCGAACAAAAAAAAACAGTTAAATAATTTAAAATAAAATTTTAAAATTTTGTGATTAAAATTCGAGCTTTGTATCACATTCTTGCTATTCACCGTACTTAATTTTAATATGCAGCACCAGCTTCTTGAATATAAATTCAATGAGCAGATCCGGAATTAAAGCAGTTGTTTCAATGCAACCCTTTCAGCCGCGCATTTTAATGGCTAATAATTTTCGGCAATGCAGAACTAAGTTCCATTTCAATGACCGGCAGTGAAATTTGACCCTTCCTCGATTTCGACACGCCACTTCGCGCCTCTGATGTCCAATGTTGCTGGCAAAGCATTTCGAATCGACGTGAAATTCTCGTTATTTTCTGGGGCAGACACGGATTGCGTTTCAGCCTAAACAAATCGGCGAGAAGAATGCGTTTCGAACGGTTCAGAACTGGTTCGACCTAGTCACGAGTCGAGCAGAAACAGAAATTTAAATATCGATGTTATTGCGCTTAACGCCTGAAGCTTAACGTCATAAATTAAATTTATTATGTAATTTTAGTTTAATATTTTCTGTGCCTTGTTATGATGAAACGCAAGAACTACGTAATTTTAGGTTATATAATACCTTTTTAATGAAATATAAATATAAATATAAACTTACGAAATAATTAAACAAATTAAAATCATTAATTTCTCGTTTCGGAAAAACTTCACACTCAATAATAAACAAAAAAAAATTCATCGATCGTTAATAAAATACTTTTGATTCATCCACTCAAGTTCAAATACATTTTTTTAACTTGTAACGGTTGATACTTAATGTTAATACAGGTTTTTTTTAAATATTAATTCATTAATTAATTTAATTTTTAATTCTTTATATAGAGTGTTAGCAACTTTTAATGAAAACTGAAATCAACAGCTCAATTAGCAGTACATCAATCGGTAAAAGGCAAGGATTTCAGAATTTTTCACGTGAAGGTGAAGACTCTTGCGAAAATCAATAATATTTTGATAAATAATTTATTTTAATCTTAATTATTTAAAAGGCGTAATTATTTAAATTAACTTATTGAAAAGTAACTAAAATATTTTTTTATTGTCCTAAGCAGATTTTTTATTGTCCTAATTATTTGATTTATTTTTTTATATACATGTTCTTATGTGAAATTCATAGGGACATAAGTATTGTGAGGGAAAAAATTAATATCAAGGATAAAGTTCCTTTCCTCCACACAACCCTTAACCCCCCCCCACACTCGGCATTGAAAATTATGATAGCTTGAGAACAAGATTAAGAGGAGATCAGTAGATATTAGTAGTTTCTATCAAACGTTTCAATCAGCGTGAAGTCTGTCTGTCATCTACTGTTTGTAAGAATGCACAAACTTAAAAGAAGAATGAGTTAGATAAATGAAGCTCGGTGCGTACAGATCTCATTTGTTTATCAAATATTCAACCAAATCCAATTTCTATTTATTGCTATTCTGTATCAAATTGTGGTTTCATTCGGTGCACTGACAGGAGTACTGTTGCAAAATGTATATTTGATACTTGTTGCTTCAAGACAAAGTTAAGAACAAAGGACAGTAGTTACTTGAAGGTCGAAGAAGGGGAATACTTCCACTGGTTAACTGTTATCCGTGTTATTTGCGAAATCTTTGCTAAAAAGACAGTATGAGCAACAGATGATTACGGTTTATAGGTAAGAAAATCATATTAATATGACACGGCTTGAACAAAATTACAAAAATTCTAATGTTTTCAATAAAATGCCATCTAATCAATGTCCAAAATACAGCGTACTTTTTGTTTAATATGATTGTTTTACAACTTATAGTGTTTAACAATTCTGTTCTTACTCTAATTTTAATACATTACGGAGAATAAACGCATTAAACCACTATAGTAACAAGCATTTTGGCAAGTTAGGTTAAATATATTTAAATAGAGCAAATGCATAATATTCTTCCGCTTTTGAACCAATTAAGGGATTGTATGATGGTTGTGTAAATGAGGGAAAATGTAAATTGAAAGTATATAATTGCTATCAAACCTTGATCTGAGAGGATCAATAAAAAAGTTGCTGTCGACGAGTAAACGGTAACGACAGAAACAAACAATAATTGATTAACATTACTTATTATATAATGCTGTCTATTTATTAGGTCTTGAAATTAAAGTTCTTTTTTTCATAGAAAAATACTTGCTATGAAATTTCAAGTAATGTGTTTTAATTTTTATTACGCTTATTCCAATAGAAATAGATACTATATTCTATCATCCATTGTTATATTTCATTTTCCAGAAAAATTCATTGTGCGTTAGAATTTCGATTACATACTTTTTAACTATCTGCAGAATTCTTTCTCTTTTCCCTTTCTTAGATACATAAATTGATTAGAATGAACATATACACGATCGTTTCTCAAGCCTGTATTTATTTTATATATCAGATGAATGTGCTCGGACAGAGTCTGAGATTTGATTGCGGTTTATGGATACTGTACTTTCTTTAGGTCAGGGGCCGTGGTGACCTTGTGGTAAAGTCTTGGTTCGTGAGCTGTAGGGTTTCGGGTTGAAGACTTATTCCATCGTTGAATCGTCGTATAAGGAGAGTTCTTGCACGTTAAATCCGTTAGGGTCTAACGTCCTCTCTTTGGTGTGGTACAATGTGGAGAGGGGGTTCCAGATCAGGTGACGTCCTCGTCGTCTGACCGTGGTTCAAAATTACGAGGCCCGTCCCAATATACCTCTTGTTTTGTTTATAACAGGACGTTAGTATAACTGAACTAAACTCTTTGGGTCAAGTAACTGTTGGGTATATTTTTTAAAAAGAAATAGACAAGTTGATTTTAAAATGCCATTTAAAAATTACACTTTAGCAAAAATGGTACAGGTAAAACTAAGCATAAGATTCTCCTGATGTAGTACAGACAAAAGGATTCAAACTATATGATTAAACTTTGTTCTTGTTATATTTTATCAACATCTAACAAAATTGTTCTTCCAATAATATGTGGATTCCTGTACAATATAAAGGCCTTATGCGTAAAGTGTGAATAACTGCATAAAGTTTTTGTTGGAGCAAAATGGGACTTATTCCTATATCTGGTTTTACATGTACAGTTCGCTTCAACTATTAATCTTATTGTATAATATCTTGCTATTGATACTATTGTAGATAGTGTGTATCTACCACAGTATCCAATTAGAGTCAATGCATACATAGAAGGCCTAGTTCAATTTAATTATCAAATATAGGCAAGAGTGCTGGAATTTTGAAACAAAATGAAGACATCAGTATAGTTTAAAAATGAGGAGTTCTATTAAGAACCTAAATTTTCAGATAAGGATACTTCCTCTTAATATTATTACTTAAACAATGCAGTGAATGATTTTCATAAAGTAATAAATATTTCAATAGTATATTTATCTCTATATATTCATCGGAAAATCCCCTTTATCTGATGTTTAAAAAGAAGAAAAATGGTAATGCCTACAGATCTGTATTTAATGTCTAAATAATATTAGAACCAAAAGTACTAATGAAATTCAATTAATTTATAAATGAAAAATAAACGAAATTAAAATCCAATGAAAGATATTAAAATTGTTTTTCAATTTTATATTTAATTAAATAAAACTACATTTCTTCAAAGAACAACATATTTTACAACGAATACAAAAATAATTTTATCTAAGGAGCGAAAAAAATAATTTAATCTAAAGAATCGTTTTCTAAAGTTTGTTTTTCATTTCAAATTCATTTTAATAAATGGAACAAGAGCTTGCTTGTCATATGTTAAAAAAATGTTTCAGTTAACATTTTTTTTTCTCTCTCTCTGCTATTTTTATTTGAATATTAATCAATAGAAATTGCATTCATTTTCAATTGTGAAGAAAAATTCAGATGGAATTTAGTGTTATTAAATTCTTTTAAATTTTTTTTCGCCTCTTTTTTTTATTTACGTGTTTTCGAGAAACGCAGATTTTTTTTTCTCTATCTTTTGAATAAGTAAATCAATGAATGGTTTGGGAAAATTTTTCTGTTGTAATATGAAAGTTCCGCAAAAACAATTGAACAAAGTGGTTGCGTTTATCTGTAAACATTTTTCATTTCGAAAAAAATAGAAAAAAAAACATTTTTTATCTATGTATTAATCATCCAAAAAAATCTTTCATCATAAATTTTTAGACAAATATCCATTTCCTCATATACATCCTCTCAAGACAGTAGATAGCAAGAAGTATCTAAAGTGGCAATAAATCCATTCCATATATGTGTGTTTTAAACTCATTGAAGAAACAAAAGAAGAAAAAAATAATAATTTAAAAAAAAAGAAAAAGGAAAGACCAAAACCAATTTCATGAATTGGTTTGTAGTTTATACAATCATTTCAGTGAGCCCTTTAGAAAAAAATCGTAGATAATATTTGTTTAAAAAAAGTAATTTTAAGAAAAAAAAAGAATAATAAAATGGCTTCAATATTCGCTTGTAGTCGCCCTTTCCGGATTATCAAGGGTGGAGAATTCCACTCCAATAAATGTATAAATGGGGCGCAGTCGTAAATAAAATCATAAGTGTTTGATGGAAAAGAAGGGAGAAAAAAATGTCATCGCTTTGATTGTTGGAGGTCCAGCCAATGCTGTTTACTAGAAAGGCGACTTTATCCTTTTTTAGGCGACAATTGAAAAAAATTCTAAATGGAAAAAAAAATTTTTTTTTTTTTCAAATTCCCGTCTTCATATCGGGTCGCCACATTTTAATCTACTGGAGAATTTGGCTAATTAGAATTCACCCCCCCCCATTTTTCCCCCTAAGTAATTATGTATATTTTTACAGAATGCTCCGATTGTAAAGTTTTCCTCGGTCGCTTCTGCTAATATGTATTCAATTGTAGTTAAAAAAAATTTATGGTAGCAACTAAGAAACATTAAAGTAAATAAATTTGAGTTTATTTAGCATCCCATATTTACTCAAACCAGAAGCGGTGTCTCAAACTTTTTTGCATACTTTTTAATGCAGATGATATATCCCCAATCGTTCGAATACAATCGTGGACCTTAGGCAAGACTGTGTATTCCAAAAGTACTCAGATTTTTATTTTTGGAGTCCTAATATAAGTTGTTCTTCGAAGTATATTAAAGAAACCAAAAATGCATTCGAATACTTTTTTAACCCATTAAAACCAAATTTGGCATGGAGTTATAATTTTAGCAACACCATCCATATACGAAAACTCATTTATGTACTAAAGTGTCGAATTTACATGCATGTTAATTTACAGGTAGACGGTCGCCCCACAGACAGATTTGGTCTAAAAAAATTTTTATTCTGATATATATTTTAAATGCTAAAATTATTAATAATTTATTTTGTACTTTACGTTTTGTAATTAAGGTTTTCTATTGTATTTGGATAGCCGAACAGACATGCCCCTGCGATTATAATCTTAAAGATTATTTACACAGTTGAGGAAATAGCCAAACAGCCTGAGGTAAAAGCAACACAAACAGCATGAGGAAACAGCCAAACAGACAAACTTTCAAATGGAATCGGTTCAATTCTGATACGAGTCTACATATAAGGTGCTTAAACTATGAAGCAAATTTCATTTATTTCTGTCGTAGTTTTGAGTTATTGCTCATGCATATGAAAGAGCAAACCAACAAATAAACAATCTTTGTCGGATTTTATTTTTTTTTAAATTGACAGTCTATACTTTACATATTAAGAATGAGTACTAAATTTTGTATATCTAGTTCTTTATGTTTTGCAATTACTGTTTGTTAGCTATGCTCTGGCTATTTCAATTCTGATACGAGTCTACATATAAAGGTGCTTAAACTATGAAGCAAAATTTCATTTATTTCTGTCGTAGTTTTGAGTTATTGCTCATGCATATGAAAGTACAAATCAACAAATAAACAATCTTTTTCGGATTTGATTTTTAAAAAATTGACAGTCTATACTTTACGTATTAAGACTGAGTACTAAATTTTGTATATCCAGTTCTTTATGTTTTGCAATTACTGTTTGTTAGCTATGCTCGGGCTATTATATTGGCAAACTACATGTGGACCAATTTTTTTCAAAATTGGGTAGGAATCTACAAAATTGATGAAAAAACTACACAAATTCGGTCTATTTGATCCAATTCTAAGCTATTTTGTTTATCATGCTCAGAGAGATTTTGAATTCCAAATATAGCTCCTTTTTTTTTTCGGACTGAAAGAATTCTGAAATGTGGCGTTTCGTCAAAGCCTCAAGAACGAATTTTTTTTTTGACGATTACGATACTTTCTCTCGATTTGCATGCTTCGTATACGAATAAATAAAAGCATTTTATTTAGTCTTCAGAAAAAAACATGATTACAAGTACGTTCAAAAGAAAGACAAGCCAGAGTATATCAAGAATCTCATTAAGGTTTTGGAAAAATTATTTCATGTTTAGTAGAATCAGAAACCTACGTATTGCGGTACTAATTTTAGGAATAAATTAGTATAGCTTGAAATATTGTTTATAATATTAAGAAATTATTGCCTGAAAATCTATAGTATAACCGTATATGATATTCAGTTTAAGATAGCAGATCTAAATACTGCATAAGAAAATTATTTTTGCTTCAAGAATAAATATTTGTGTTCTTCTGTAATCTATTTGTGTGTGTGTGTGTAAAGACTCATATATAATCATTAATTGAATAATAATTGTTGGAGTTTTAATGTTTATGTTTAAGATTCTGACTTGTGACATGAAGTTTATAATGGTATTAAAGAATTCAAAGAATTATATGAAACTTTGTTTCTGTCCACCCTTCAATATATGTTATGTGACAGATTGAAGAACCCTCGTATGTTATGTAGTTTTTTGTTTTAATATATATAATCGTTTCATGCAGTAAATAACAGCAAAAGATGAAATATAATTAATTGTATTTAAAAAGCCATGAGCAGACTTTTTCGGTTGATAAATGCGCCCTAAAATTTGTAAAATTATCCCAATTATTAACAATGATTATAAAATAATTAGATTTTAGGCTATTATTTTATTCTTTCACCTTTTAAAGTAAATACTTTGAAAAATATTGTAAATTCTGGAATTCATTTTTGTATTCAAATATTTTCCTTTCGTATGTATAAAAAAAGAAGTTGCACATGAATATTTTTATATAAAGAACATTTTTGACAACAAATTAACTGGCTAACAAACATCGTGAAAAGTTTAAGTGATAAGGTCAACGAACACGAAAGCATCAGTTAGGCTTATGAACACTTACTCGGATAAGAAAGATATTTCAGTGTCATATTTGTTATAACCACAAGAGAAATGAAAAGAAACAAGGGATACTAAGTGTAGGAGGAAATCGAAATGCATAGTACAAAATATAAATTTATTTTCTGTATTAAAGGATTCTGAAGGAAAGCTTTCCATATTTGAATTCATAATATTCTAAAATCCCTTCCACCAAATTTTTATTTTAAATTTTTTTAAATGTTTCCCTTTTTGTTCCTAAAACATAATTATACTGAATCTAAATATATCAAACACTGGACTTATAGAAACAAAACAGGAAATAGCAGACCTGCTGAGTGTGATATTGGGGGGGGGGGGAGAAATAAATACTGTTTTGGGGTTAAGAATGTAAGCTGTATGACCTATGTGAACAGATCTATAGTAGATCTAGGAATTCAGATAGCCTTTGCATGCGCGTAAATACAATGATTCAGCTAAATAAAATTTAATATGTGAACATTTTATAAAAATTATCAAATATATATCAAATTCTGGTTTCAGTCGATTGAAATAGAAAAAAAAACGTGTATTTAGTCTTTCCTCCCTATAATATGAAGCAAAAAAACTTTTTAATCTAGGGCACTGAAAATTAAAATCTGAGGATTCGCTTCGTTTAATACCTTTACCAAGTTTCTTAATGTTATACTTGGGAAGATGAAGGAATAGCACCCTTTATTAAGTAGTATGCGAGAAAATTCGTGGAGAACACCTACTTTATTTTCTATTACATTAATTCACAGTATACGAAAACCCATTTTTTGAGAGGTGATTTTATCGAGTAATAAATATTTTTATCATGTCAGAACATCATGTTGATTTTGGGATGAGGTTTTTGGCATCAACGAAAATTATTATGCGAAAAATAAAAATGTTACTATTTGCACGAGTATCTCAAAGAATCAGCTTTTAATAACGCGTTGCCATTGCATTTATAAAAGCTTTGATTTAAAAAAACAAGTTAATGACTACAGCAAAAAAAAATTGGAGAAATGTCGTTTTGAGCACGTGATTATGGGAAATGGCATATTTTTTTAAACAATAAATACGAGACAGGGCTTTTTGGATCGTTTGCAATACTAAAGTGACTCATTCAATGAAACCATTAAAATGAATAAAAATATAATTTAACTTGCACGAGCACGTGGGGCTTGGTCTTTCAAGAAATTAGGTTCTGACATGATATATTGAAATATGCACCGTAAATTTCATTTTAATCTTTATCTTTTTTTTCGCAACAAAGCCAAAAAAAGGATATTATATAAAAGAAATAGTTTTTAAATAGATATAGTTGAAAGAAAAGCAACTTCATATTTATAGATAATTATAAACAACAACGCTTCCATTAGTTTTTCTCATTCTCGCTAAGTGGTTTCCTCCTCTAATAATTTACAGTGAATTTTTGAATTATAATATTGTGTATGTAAAAATTAATTTCACGCTGGTTAAAGCTGAGAAATGACAAGTATGAAATTTGGCGACAAATGGAGCGTTGTCATGGTAACACTTACACGAAGGGAGCCAAAGTGAGCCTTTTGGGACGGAAAGCATCGCTAAATGGTTTTCTTATCGGCTCTCTTCAGAGAAAAACCCACAAAAAGGAATAACCACCTATCTGCATCACTTAGACTGGAACATAAACAATTTCTTTTTTTTTACCAGTGAACTCGCAGAGATTAAGCCAATTGCTGTAAAAAAGAAGGGCATTTCTTAACAGGGCATTTTCAAATGATGAAGTATTTTCGTTAAAAATTTTTGCCGTATATTCCTATTATATTAAATTAATTACAATGGAATCTGTTAATTAGGAACTCACAAGATTATGCTAATAATTCGAACCATCCAAATTTCGAATTCAGAAAATTGGATCTAAAAATAAACAGAAACATATTTTAAATTAAGGAAATAAGAATTCTAAAATAAAGTACAAAACATATTCTTTTGTATTTTGCATTTCGAATTATTATTCTAGCCTTTTTATTTCGTTACACAAATCATTAAATTATCATTGATTCAGAGTAAATTTCAGGAAAGCAAGTTATCTATTTAGGTTTTTTAAATTTTTTTATAATTTATAATTACTTATTTTTAATAATCATTTAATAATTTTGACCGCATGATACGTATAAATATTGTTGCAAGATCAGTAGAACTCAAGATTTTTATACTTACCTCATTAAGTGATATCGCATTTTTTAAACCGTATCGTATTTCGTAAAAACTTTTATAGCACATTTTTCTTACAAATTTTTCCACAAAAAAGGCCACGTTATTGTGAAATTTCTCAAAAATATATTTAACGAATTTAATTAATTTTACTTACCATTATATTTCCTTGGTAATTTTCCCTCGCAGATGAATTACATTTTTTTATTCCACGAGAAAACTATTATGAAGTTTTTATCTAAATGGGATAGCGAATCTTGATCATAAGAAAACCTGAATTTATTGAAAATATTTCCTTATTTCTTTTTCTTTTTTTTTAGCATCATCTGAATCGATTCTTAAATTCGTATAAATAAACAAACAATTCTTTTCAACCAACCTAGTATAACAAACTTGATTCAGTTATAACGAAAGCAACAGTTAAAGGAATGTAATTAAAAAGCGCTTCGATAATAAAACCTCTCATTTGCAATAGATAGTCAAAACATGACTTTAAAATGCTGATGTACCCACTTTTATCGTTTCTAACGAGTATATGTATTTATTTTTCCGTGCATGGCTAATTTGCCAGAGAATAATATTGTGGTAATTTCGTCACCTCAACTGTTTAATTAAAACAAATTATTGTTCAGTAAATGACAAGACTTTAAAAAAATAATTGATCAAATCTTGAATAAAAATTAAAAATTAAAAATATATTCAGTGAAAAAATGATTATCTTATCGAAGTATTTTTTTTTCAAGCACCTTTTTGTATGTATTTCACATAGAAAAAAATCCGATGAAACAAAATAAAGTATGCCCTAATAGCTCATCCTGAATGTAAAAATCTCATTTCATAATCCATACATTTGAAAAGAAATTGCTAAATGTGGAAATGCTTTACTATTTTATCATTTTAATTTATCAAGTACTAATGTGGGAGTAAAAACTAATATGTATCATAAACAGGAAAAGACGATAAAAATCTATATATATAAATCTGTTCTCAACCTTAAAAAAATACAATTTTTATTCGAGTATATACAATACCAACTTGCACGTAATATGCATTTTCTCGTATGCTTGTATTTATGATTATGCCAACATATGTCTTTTATGTATGAATGTTAATTTATAT
>JAOUZG010020001.1:2165186-2204412 GCA_026289955.1 Argiope argentata
ATGTATGAATGTTAATTTATATACCTTGCCATGTATGAATGTTAATTTATATACCTTGCCATGTATGAATGTTAATTTACATACCTTGCCATGTATGAATGGGAATGTATATACCTTTCATGTATGAATATACTTGTATGTATTTATGAATACGCTTGTTTCTATCTTGTATGTATGAATGTGAATTTATATCTATCTTGCATGTATGAATGTGAATGTATATACCTTTCATGTATGAATATACTTGCATGTATTTTGTATGTAAGAATATGCTCGCATGTATTTTGCATGTATGAATGTATCTTATATATTTGAATGGCATCTTTTTTCGGGAAATTTCAATGAAATAAAGAGCCAATTATAAGAGTCATTAAAAGAGAACTTCATATTTTTGATTACCGTTTATAAAATTTCTCAAAAATTCCCTTAGTATAGGGACAATTTAAAATCATTTCGTTATTCTTTTCATAATTTTGATTTTTTTCCGAAATAATTTTAAACTTTTTATCGACGAAAGAGATTTTTTGCTATCTTAAAATAAATTAATAAGTGATGCTAATTTGATTGACTAGTTAATTTTTCTTCTAAACACTACCCGTATTAAGAACATGCAAATAACGTGGAAATTTTGCCAAACTGAAGCAATTATAAAATAACATAATGACTGAAATGTTGAAAGAAATATGATGGGATCAACGAATACGGCTCAAATAAATAATATAATTGTTAAAATTCTACATGCATTTACTTTCTTGCATTTGAAGTGTAGCAAAGAAAAAACAATTTAATCGTCAAAAAATAATTTCCAATAATTAACACTATCATGTGACAAACATTATAATATGACTAATATCTGAGTTTTAGATCTACCTGAGTATGAAAAATGCATTTTTGGAGTCATATCTAATTGCTTATAACTTAATAAGTCTCTTAGCTAGATGGATGAAATTTTGTGTGTGGTCTTTACACAAAATGTGTAGATTTTGTACAAAATACATGCAGAAGGAATTTTTCCATTGGAGTGCATGAAAACACGATAATTAAGAAACGTAAATCACATACATAAAAAAATTGACACTTTTAAAGAATAAATTCAAATTTTAACTTTAATCGAAAACTACAACTGTGAAATTTTGCCCATAGATTTTTACATCTCAAGTATAAATGCTCATCGAATTGTGGGTAAAATCCGAAATTTTTCCCGTCTGTACATTAGCATGGGATAACTCAGAAAAGAAACTAATTAGATAAACGAAATTTGAAACATGATCTTGAAAATTGAAAGGTATTGTCAAATTTTAATTTTAATCAGTCTACAGAAAGGTGTATTAACTACTTTGTTTTATTAACTGTACTAAGAAGCTCAAAACGTTCGTATGCGGGAAAATGAGAATAAAAAACGGAGTATTCGTGGCGGTCACTGTCATAACTTTTATGCGAGGAAAATAAAACATCTTTACTAGGATATATACCAGAGTATCTTTTTAAAACCACTCTAGTTCGTATCATGTAAAAATAAATCTATCATTTTTACAACATAACCAACGCTAAATTCTTCGTCCTACTGGATTTTTCAGTCATTGGTTTGATACTTTGGATTGATGTCATTTCGAGAAAAAAAAAAGGAAATGTTTATTGAAGAAGAATTTGAATAATTTTTGAAAATCCAGAGTATAAAATTAAATTTTTTGAATAAAATTCAGTTAATTCCATTCCATAATCCCTTTGGAATATTGGGTCTAAAGGCCACATCGCAGAAATAAGATGACAAATTAATGAAGGAATTGACTTCTCATTCAAAATTCGTTTATTTCGAAATGCAGTTGAGATTTTAAAAATCTATTTTAACATTTTTAAGAAATATGAAAATCAGGTGATGCCATTACGTCAACAAATGTTATTTAAGATAAAAAAAACAACAAATTAATTTGAAACTTTTGATTAAAAAAGACACATGCATATCAATTATATATCACCCATTTAAAGACACATTTTATATATGTTACACAAATATAAATGATTCAGAAATGGCCGTAAAGATCGAGAGATCTAATTCATTAAAAATCCCAATCTCCAGAGGTGGTTTTTTTTTTTTGCTGACCATAACGCTTTAATTATGTGAAAGTAGGATATAATGATGATTCTTATATACAAGAAAAAAAAGAGAGAAATAAAACCCATTAAAGCATTGGATTTTGAAGGAAAGAAATATGAGAAGACGTGAATAATTGAAACTGGTGGTTTCCTCTTAATCGTAAACTGCCATAAGTAAAAATTTGTATGCAAAATACACGTGGTAATAATAAAGCACATCAAATACAAAAATAAAGAAATTAAATCTATCGATGCACTGCCAACTGCAAATGAGAAACACTACAAGATATGAATAAATAAAGTTAGAAGTTGAATTTTATTCGCAAATTAGCAAATATTAGAAACTTTTATATAGATTGCATACGACAACAGCATAGTTGATGGTAAACAAGGGAAAATATACAAAGCTCGATTGTAAATGAGTCTCCCTTTCTAATGGTAACAAATTTCACATCTCGCCGTACTTTGTGAATTAGATCAGAGGCGTGAGATTTCCTTTACGAGCCGTTTATTTGCATGGTTGAAATGTCAACCATTCATCCACTCTTTCATTTCGTGAACTTTCTCCCCCTCTCGCTTCGGGAGATCGTATCTGGCTTTTAGTGGATGGATGGGTTGAGCTACTGGAAGGTCCCAATAAATGACTAGACGAAAGAAAGAGGAAATGCAGTGCTTCCAGAATTCCAGTAGCAACGATTCAGCAATTTGGGTGTTCTTTCATTTCAAAGTCAAAGGATGGGTTTGTTGTTGTTGTTGCTGTTGCTTTCTTTTCCTAAATTACTCTATATTTTTTAATCTTATTACTTTATAAACGAGGAATTCTTGCTGTATAATATAAATTTATTTAATCAAAAGACATCGTTAGGAAATTTAATAAAATTTAATTCTTAACCAAACTAATATAATATAAAGATGCATTGTATTTAGAAAGCGCTAATGCTGATACTACTAAAACACAGAGGAACTTAAACCAAATTAGTAAAAATATTAAGTTAATTTAAGCAAAAAGAATAAATGATGAATCCGACCTGAAAACTTTCTTAAGGGTAACTCTCAAGCAGAGGTTCAAATAAGGGATTTTTTTCTGTTAGGGGTCTGACTTTCGTCCAAAAATATTGACCCCTTATGACCCGAAAAGGCCCCAGAAATTGAGGTTTCAAACATAAACTAGAATCACACACACAAAAAAAAAGACAATAAATTATACAAATTTTTGAAATCTTTTTGTTTAAAGAGTTATCTGTCATGAAAATCTCTTTATTAAAAAAAACCTATTAACCAGTTAACGCGGAATTCACTTTTTAAAGTCCTTCAACTTCCTCCTTTTTAAAGTCAAGCGATGAGGCAAATACACGCGGAACGCATTAAAAATTATTGCATATTTAATTTTGCAAAAAAAATTAATAAAGAGAATAAGATTTTATTTTTATTAGATAAAATATTACCTACCAATCTCCAAATAAAAATTTGGCTTAACGTACATGCAAGACGAACGTACGTAACTGGTTAAAAAGCCTTAAAATTTAATTCAACTTTCCAAGGTCATTCAGGCTCTGCTCGTTTTGTTTTTTCTAATAATTCAGAAAATTCTAATTAAAGGGTACTAATTAAAAGATAAATATCAATAACAATTGGAAATTCTTATTTTCCGTATCACTGTGAACATGAAGTGTAGATTGATCGCCCAAATTTCTAATTCTAGGTATTGATTAAACTCTGTAATTTTCATTTCCTTCATTTTGAAAAAAATAAATTTAAAAAAAAATTGATGTATATGAACGTAAAAATCTGTAACAAAAATAAGTAGGAGAAAGCTGTAACTTAAAAATATATCGAGCCCTGCAGCTAAAAGTTAGTATACGATTTTACTCCAGAAATGTATAATAGTATTGAGTTTTATACGTATCAAAATAAAATTTATCTAAAGGGAAAAGAAAGTGAGGGCCTTATCATAATTTATTTACAGAGAATAATACAAAATGGCAGCAGGACTAGAAAAAAGAAATTGAGACACGGTTTTGATAATAAAATGGGAGATTTGAATAAAATTTAAAGTTCAATCAATAATGGAAGATTTTACATCAATTTATTTTGATTTAAAACTATATTTATCTGTTATAGAAATCTACAAGATTTGAGATTTTCTAAATATACTTAAATGTTTAAAAGAAAAATTTAAAAAAAATTGAAATGAAATAGTTATGAAAATTATCAAAAAATTATGTTAATCATGATTTAAAAATATACTAAAAATCAGGAGAATTATCAATTTATTTACTGGTTTTATTATTACTATTGTCAGTGACGTAGTAAGCTGCTAAGTCCATTGTCCATAACATTATTTTTTAAAAAACAGATGGATGCTTCGTAACGTATTGTTTCTATAGCGTAACAATATAGAGCTTCGTAACGTATAACTATATTGTTTCGCTTAGCGTAACAATATAGAGCATCGATCTATTTTCTATTTTTTGCATCTGTGAGCTTGTCTATTTTTCTCTATAAATAGCTTGAATCACAATTCAAAAATCCTTCGAACTACTGTGCAAGGCAAACTCTGATTTAGAGCAGTAAAAATTATCACATAATTACTTTTTTAGTTGTCGATCATTGGGAAATATTTTCAAAATTTTAATTCATGAATAGAAAATTTAATAATAAATAATTAATTGAATTAATTAAGTAATAGAAAATTTAACGTTGGTATTCAAAATAAAATGAAATTTTAACGCTTCCTTTCAATTTCGAAGCATACTGAAGTACATAAACCATTTTAATACCATTTTAAAAAAGAAAAATAATTAATTTTTAATACAATTTAATTTTATTTCCTTTCAATAGATCTCTTAATTATTTCTTGTTTTCTGCAACAATTGATGCAATGGAGTTTTATGTTATTCAGCTGTTTTTAGTAGTCCTTCACTTATAATGTCAATTTTCACTATATTATAACGTTTAAATAAATAAATAAATAAATAAAAAGAATAAATTTGCATTTCAGATTTTTTTTAAATGTATAATGCAGTAATTTATCAAATAATCGTGCGTTTTATGATGCATAGTTCGGTAATATGTTGTTTAAAATTATTACACATTTTGTATTGTTTTGTCATAATTTTACAAATTTTGAAACTTAATTTCAAACTACCATCGAAACAGTGTTTTAAAATCATATGATATGATAGCATTAACATTCTCTAAAGTTTCTACTTCCCCTCCCCCTCTACACAGAAGTTGGGGAACCTTTCTATATTGCTGATTAAAATGCTGATTGAAAACATTAAGTTAATTGGAAGTTTGATGTTAATTTATTATAAAACGCACATTTTGATAAAAATTTGTTATAAATGTTATACAAGTTGGATATGTTTTTAAATTGTAAGATTTGTTGGATGATGTTTATGGTCGTGAAAATATTGACATCATCTACATTACTGGCAGGTTATAAAGGCTGGCAATGAAAATTAATTTAATAAACAAACGCCTACTTAAAAACAAACCTATTATTTTCAATTTTCTTAGCATTAACTAATGTTCATTTTCCCCGTTTCGCTTTTATATTTAAATGTTAATTTGCGAAAAAAAATGCTGTGAAGGAAAAGTTTAATATACTCTATTACGAAATATTTAAAGACATTTGATTTAAGAGCATTGAAAGATTTATTTTTCTTGAATGGGTTTAAGATTGTTTTTAGCAATAATTTTTATCACTTATTATAAATACTTACTTTGTATACGATATTTAATATTAAAATGGGAATTAGATTTTGCTTTTTGATATTATTCTATTGTTTCCATCAAAATTTATTTTTCATAAAATTCTACTCTTTATTACAGAGTCTTCATACTAAATTAGTTTTTTTTTTATTCTGACGCAAAGAATATAGCGAGAGAAATATAGAGTAAAAAGATGTTTTGATATTATAATTATATTTTAACTTTCTTTGAGTGCGAAAATAGCATTTAGAGATAATACTTTTTCCGTTTATGAAGATTAAAAAATTTAAAAGCAAAACGAAAGTATTTGTATAAGAACGAATCGTATATGAATTTGTACTTGAAACGAATAAATTTGTATATGAGATTTTATATACCAAAATTAAAGACTGATTTTTTTTCAACCTTTATTTTTTTATGATGAATTTATTTAATGGAAATCTGTCTTTTCCCCAACGTGCATGGACATTTATAACTCAAAACGTCTTAATGAAAATTGGTGTATGATTTTGGTAACTAGAATTACAGATTTCTTTCGAATTTTGAACCTATTTCCTAGAATGCTTAAATGTATTTCAAAACATTTGTTGCTGTAATGTGAGGGGCTCCCTAAAAATGCATGAGTTATATAAATGAAGTTTATATATTGTTTTGAAACTTAAATTTTAAATCTTTCTTTTTATTACTAGGCAAACCAAGCATTAAACGCACTATGTTTTAGAAGCATGTGAGAATCCTGATTGTAAAGAACTTCCATTTCTTTCTTTTAATTTTATGCTTACACTTTTCCTTTTCTTTAAAGAAGAAGAAAGCAAGGAAGAAATATTTTTTTACAAATTGGCTCAGTACAACAAATTTTTAGTAACGATGCATATTTTATTAAAGAACAGGTAAAAATGCTTGATCTCAAAAATTTAAATAATGAAATAAATTAATTTTAATTGATAAAAAATAATATAATATTTTAACGTGGATTTCTGTGTCTAAGAGTTGATTTGCTAGAAATAAAGATTTCAGTATTTTTCTTATAAAATTCATTCCTGATAATAATGTTCGTTTGTTTTTTAAAATACGAAAAGAACATATTACATATTTTCATTAAATTTTGCATTATTAAATCACAAATAAGTGCTTACTTTTAAGACCTATTATTTAAAAAAAAAAAATCCAAGTTTGGAAATAATTGTAAAAAAGCTCAAAAGTAAATAAGCTACTCCCATATCTATATTTATAACTGTTATCGTAAGCATATAATTATTTTGACTGACAATTTTACACCTTCTTTTATTCATTGTCAGCGTTGCTCAACTTTTTATAATCATAAACGAAAACCTAATTTTGATATAAAATTTTTAATAAAGGCCATTTATGCGATCATTATTTTCGGAAATACATGAAATTCTCAAGATAAACATTTTCTCTTTCAAATGAAAATTAATAAAGATTTAAAATATTTCCTGAATAAGAAAATTTTTACGGTATATCATAAAAACTCTTTGATAAATAATAAAATCTCCGTTTTCAAATAAGTCTAATACAAGTTCAAAATATTTTCAATGATTATCACTGCTAGTAGAGAAATCATCACCATAAACGATTAGTAAATGAGATCTCTTGTATATCGCTCAGCTATTTATCGAAATCATTAATGTAAAAAAATAACTGTAAGCAATTACACTTCAAAAAAATGAATTTGTATGCAAATATTGGATTTAAATTATAATTAATCATTTTATCAGGATTGCTAATAATTTTTTATGCCGTTATTTAATAAAAGAATTGCTATAAAACTTTTTACAATCATGATCGCAATTTATTCAAAAGAATCGTTTCAATTTAGATCCTATTTAGAGAAATCAAGTTTATTGTTTAAGCATGCAATAAATCTATGGCGAATAACCTATATAATTACTACATCTTTTTATGATTTTGACACCAGATGGCAACTTAATAAAACAAATTTTTGATATTTTTCCACTGTTAATCCTAGCAAGGGCTTTCATAACCGTAACACCCTATATAAACATTAACAGAAGGGAATAATGCAAATGGGACTTGAAGGGGCAATCGAAAGGCTGGGAAACACGGATTAGTGAAGTTAAAAGCCGTAAATTACCCTCTTAGGTCCTTCCCCATATGGCGGGGGGAGTATAAAAAGGTCATCCCGAAGGATCAACTGGGTATATAGTTTGGGTAGAGAGTACCTACAGAAAATTTTGTACTTTGCAAAGAAATCTGTTTAAGTGATAATCCATTCTTCTATTTCAAAGGAATTCAGGTTGTATAAATGGAAAATCTTTTCAATTTTCGTAAGTTCATCATATATGGTTTTTCTATTATAGCAATATTTTTAATAATTATTCTACCTGAACTATATTTTAAAAAATGCATGCATTCCTTGGAAAATATTGCGAACTCCCAACATCTTTCAAAGTTGAATGGTCTTCAATAAGGTTAAGATGATATCAACAAAAATATTTATAATTTGGCTTAAATAACTTGAGCACTCTATCTATAACCTTCCCCAATAAAGCTAAACTATGAGGAAAAATATGGCAGGAATAATTTTTACCATTATTTCTATTCCATTGGCCAAAAAGGACAAAATACCTTGATTAATTAAATACCTTGATTTAAAAAAAAATTGAAAAATTTGTTTAAAAAATTACTTTAAAATGGGTTTTGTTTCATTCTAAATGGTTAATTTTCTGTTTGTTTTTTAAAAATTTGTATTTGAACTTTAGGTCCTCTTCAAAATTCTTTGGAGATATGAGTTTAACCGCATTAGTTAATTAATGTCACATTTTGACGTTACATAAAGGTTATTTTTAGAGTGATTTTTAAACTGAGAATATAATCGTCAAGTGGAAAATACAAGAAAATCAACTTTTGTATTTTCCACGTAATACCAGTGAGGAAAGATAAGACGTTCTATGCTTCTTAAGGGTTAAAAAAACACAAAAATCCATAATTATAAACAATTTCTTCATTTTAAGATTTTTTATGTTGCTTTATAGTTCTTGCAAACTTTAACCAACATTAAAATGTGGTTAAACTAAATGTTAAAATATGTGGTACCACATTTTAGAATTTACATACACGTTCTTATGTAATCTCATGATAATAGGAATTTTTCATTCTAATTAGTTTCTAGTTTTTATTATCTGTTATAAGTAATTCATGGATTCGCAGGTCCATATAAAAAATGATGAGTAATTCTAATTATTCTTAAATTAATTAAAGCAAAGCCGAATTGTTATGGAATTGGCTCGTAAATAAAAATATATTTTAAGAATTATAAATATTCATTACTTATCAGAACTTTATTCTTTTTTATATCTAAAAAAATTCCTAAATTTTGTGCGAGTAGATTTTTTCATTGCTTCACTTATTAGAAAATAGCTTCTTTTAGAAATTAAGTTAAATCCTTTAGATTATTATTTCATTTCATTAATTCCATCAAACTATCATCAACTAGAACCCTTTTAATTTGTCCTACAGATGTTCCATTCAATGTTTACACGAGCCTTTCTATTGGAGATCAGTCCTCTAACATCGCACTGATGTTAAAGTCATAAATGTTCAGTTAATCTATCTATAAATTTTCAAGGAATTATTACTTTTTTTTTTCATAAAATACACAGATATTCAATAGATTCCTTCCTTAACTTCCAAAAAACGAAAGAAAATTACGCGATAAAATATTTCATGAAACATTAAAAACGGTTTGACTCTCAGCCAACAGTTTCAACTTTAGTAGGGCATAAGACAAAATAAATACAAAAAATTGTCAAAAATCGGGGGGGGGGGACTCAGTCAAATATCTACATAATATCTTTAAATAAAAAATTTTTTTAATTTTTGAAACGGATTAAAATTTATTTTTGTGGAAATTACAGCAGAAAAATCAAGATATACATTAATTTTTTCCCTTATGTTTATGTAATCATGCATCGCATTTCTTTTACGAAAGCAAAAGATTAATCAATAGTATTTACTTTTGTATTCAATTACATTTATGTAATTATCTCATTTTTTTTCTATGTTTCTTTTTATTGTTGTTGACATTTGATGATGAAAAAAGTTAATCTGAAATAGTTGAGAATAAGTAAGGATTAAGGATTAAACTAGCTTTTCATTTTATATAATTATTTTTTTATCTTAAATTTAATATCTTTGATCATCTTTTTGAAATTTGTCATTCGTAATTAAAATTAAACTGCTTTTAATTGATTTGGAATTTGAATAAACTTTTATAATTGACACTGAAAAAAAATTACACTTTAATTAATATTTTTTTTTAAAAAGTTATTAAAATTAAATTTTTAACTATAAAAGCATAATGTAAAAATTATTTGAATTTTAATTACAAAAGCTCAAGTAGGTCTTTTATAATCACACTAAATCATTAAATCAAGCAAAAAATTAAAACAATTTATTTTAGTTTTTAAAGATACTTTTAAGCATGCAATTAAATAAGAAATCGTTGAAAATGATTGATTATAAATGGAATTGATTAAATTCGCGTATTTGCTTGAAGAACTGTTTATATTTTTGTATGTTATTTTTGTACCTTTAATGTAAAAGATGATGAAATCTTTTATTGAAAATTCCTTTTTAGTGAATAAATATGTTAAAATTTGCTCCTGAATGATGAAAGGAAAATAATTTTTTAGTCACAATTAAAAACAGACTATCGGACTCTCTCATAGTACTCACTATTTTTTTTAATGTTTTATTTAATCTTTTCCTATAAAAAGCATATTAATCATAACACTTTACATGTCCATTAAACACACTTTAATTAAACATCGCTGAATCAAAAAATTAATGAACTAACCAGTATGATATTTGATAAAACATAACAGAAGTGGAAGAATATCTGAATAATACAATTTATTTTTCAATATATTGAATACTCTACTCATTTACGATTTAAGAGCTTTGTAAATTATGGAAATGAACCCATGAGACGCAATTACAAATAAACGAAATTGCTATTTCATTGCATGAAGTTCCATTTTTAAATCATGTAAATGATATAGTACGTGGCTTTATCTAAACGCAAAAAGTTAAGTGAGAATATATATAATTGTAAATGCACATTTAAATATATACCCATAAAATACTTCAAATATTTTTTTAAAAAAAATTTAGTATTTGATAATGAAATTAAATATTGTGAGTTTACAAAACAATTACAAATGAATATTTTAAAACAGAAAGCTCGTCTGTATAATATTTTTTTAATTAAGAAGGCAACGGGAATCGTGCTAAATTAATAAAGCGAAGCAATCAAAGAATTGGAAACAAAATTTTTTTAAATATTAATTTATATAACTGTGATTTGTAAGATTTTGATTTCCTTTTTCTTCACTTTTTAAATTCCAACAATTAGATCACACTCTCTCTATATATCCATTTACATATCTTGTTCAAATTTTCAATCGTTAATAAAATACTTTTTATTCATCCATTCAAGTTTAAATGTATTTTTTAAAATTGTTGTGGATGACACTTGGCGTTTACAGATTTTTCAAATATTAATTCATTTATTAAATTTAATTAATTTTTATTACTTTGAATAGAGTTTTAGCAGTTTGTAATGAAAATTGAAATCAACAGACAGTAGCTCAATCGGTAAAACGCAAAGATTTCACCTGAAGGTGAAGAATGCGAGTTCAACTCTTCAGAAAGTCAATCATTTTTTGATAAATTATTTATATTAATTGTAATTATTTTGTAAAAGGTGACTAAAATACATTTTTTCTTTGTTGACCTAAGTAGGAATTGACTTTAAGAAATATATTACTTGTTTATTTTAGATTTACCAGCAAATTTTCAAATTAACATTTCTAATTATTTAATTTATTTGTACAATTTCAGCCAAATATTACACAAAAAAATGTTATTACAAACTTCTTAAAAGTAAACATTGACAATCTGAGCTGGATCAAAAGATTTGGTTGAAATGCAGCTATTTTTGAAACAAATAACACAGCAGAAAATAGACAGTAACAATATTATACAATCATAGCTAAAAATCACATACCTTCGATAATGATGTGGTGTTCTGTCTCTTTGCCTCCGATTTTTGAACCAATTGCTCACTTGGGTCAACGTGAGTCCCGTTTTCTTTGCCAATCCACGTTTTTCATCCGGGGTTGGGTATCTGTTCCGTTTGTAGCAATCCTTGAGAGCAATTCGCGATTTCTCTTTGAAACAATAAATAGTCTCTTCGCCATCCCAAATGGTTTTGGGCAATGGAAACTTCCTTCGAAGTCGGTATTTATCCACAGCACCTAGTGGTCGGCCTCTGATTTTTTCGGCCTCCCTATAGTGGGCCTTATACCACATCTGTTGAAGATCATTATGGTACTTGGGATCAAAATTATGGCTTTCCAAAATGTTGTAAAGATCTTTGTAGTTCCCTCTATGGAAAGCCACCAGGGCTTGTGCTCTAAGAACAGATTCATTACACCTCAGCTGGTCATTGGGTGGCAATGACCATAAGAATCTCCCCAGTCTTTCAATGTTGCCAGCTTGTTGAAGGGCTTCACACATGCAGGCCACTTGATCCGAAGAAAAAGTAAGACCATGTCCGGACAGGAGTTCATTAAGTTTGGAATTTGGCGATTTAGTGGAACAGTATTCCGTTGAACCACCGCTGCTGGTTCTGTTGCTGTTCTCGTTGTTGCTGGTGGTGTAGTCGATTCCGCAGTTCTGCGAGGAAGTTGTGCCATTGCTTGTGGTGCTTGGAGAGCCGGAGACGCCGGACCGAGAGGGGACGTTCCCGGAGTGGATCACCGGGGTTGTCCGCCGGTTGTTACCGCCGTGGTGGTTGCGCGCCACGGCGGCAATGTTCGCTGCGGAGATTCCGACGGTGACTGCTTCAATTGTCTCGGTTTGAAATCTCAGGGGTTGAGGCGGTGGTTGCCTGGTCCCGCTTCCGTAGCAGGAAGCGTTTTCAGTTTGCAGTCCAGACATTAATCGGTTATAGGAGATCTTCTAGACGTTTCAAATTATTAAAAGACGAGGAAAAAAGTTAGATATTCATCCAAGACGAAATTTTACAATTTATCAAGAATTTTCAATGGAGAAAATGGCATTTAATTTTCCAAGGATAGCAACACTAATTGTATTTGTATACATTTGTACTTGAAGAGGGCGATTCAAAGATTTTTTACAAACTTGAACGAAGCCAAATTCATTCAGAATGCTAAGTTGTGATAAGAATCTAGTTGGAATTAGAATCCCATAAATTAGGATATGCTGCATCTAATATGGCAGAAAACATTCATCCACATGGAAGAATGACGAATGGAATTTTCTAAATGATAATATCTTGCTTCCTAAATTCTGCACATAAGTATACCAAATGTAAGCACAGAGCTCTTTTGCTAGTTGTAAGAGCACTACACGAAGGGTAACCTTTCTTACAAAAACTCATCGAAAGACGAGAAAAAGAAAAAAAAAAATTCACTGGTGAAAACTCTTCAATAAAATCGCAAGCATTGACTTATATATATTCCTCTCTTCCCAAAAAAAAATCGCCAAATTCTGGCCATCTAATAATGCACAATCTACTTAAATAAAAACGCCACCTATGGCGAAAGAAAAAAATGATATCAACAAACAAACAAACCAGGCGAAATCTGCTTTTAAAAGTCAGTTTAAGGAGGGAACTTAAAAATCATCCAATTATCCGCAACAGCAACGTTTGTAAATAAATTTCGGAGGCAGGGGCGACCGAGGAAAGAATGAGTGAGATCCGGGGCTAGCTGCGAAGTCACACTTTAATGATGTACCGGGTATCTGGTTAGAGATCTGGTTACGCGGAACACACGGGCGGGACGAACGGTATTATAGCCTTCCCAAATGATGGACGTGTGAACGGCGATCACTCCGGTGGGGTTGCCGCGCTTCGTCCTCCTCGCCAATCGATGCTTGGCGATGTCGCTCGCTCGGATCTCTGAGGTGAAAGGGGATGTTTGCTAATTGTGTGTGCAGTAGCCGATGTCTTGGAGAGAAGTTAAAAAGATAAACGTGAGCATAAATTGGGAAATGTAAAGAGAGCACTGTAGAGTGATCTTTCTATTTTCAGCAGCGCTATTAGAGATGTACGTGATGGTTTATTATTAAATTAGATATGGTTGACATCGGTGGATTTTTTTTTTTTTTTTTGCTTCTCCTCATCGCCAGATACACGTGATGCTATTTCCACGAGGGAATTAATTCGAGATCACCCTCTTCTCCTCCCTCTCGCCTTTGATAGTATCACTTTCACCCGATGTTTTGTCATGGCATGAGTTGTAGTTGATTTTTATTGCTAACAAGAAAGAACTAGTTCAAAGTAATGAACGTCACAGATGATCTAAAATAATCCCACGTACTACTTTCCTATTTCATGATGGAAAAAAAGATAGCCCTTTTCCTTCTAAAATTCCAATCTTAAGGAATCCAACATTATATTTAGTCTTCAATACAAAGAATATTTATATGGGCATCGAGATTTTTATGCATTTATTTCTACGATTAGATTTCATTTTGCACGAAACGCTTTTAAAGATATTTCAGTCCATCTGTATAGATTGTTGTTAATAAAGGATTGTAGCGATCAAAAAACATTGTGAATGATTATCGGAGAGCGTCTTTTCAACAAGCCATTAAATTTTCAAATTCAGTTAAAAGACAACAGGTTACACAGTTGAAATTTTGCAATGATTCTTCTATCAAAATTGTGGACCAATCTAAAATCTTTGAGTAAATCCACTAAGTAATTAGTCGTCTTTTGGTCTGTGTATCTACATATAGGTGAACATGTTACCATGTTCACATATAAAATATACCACTCTAGATAAATGAAATTTAATTTACAGAGTTGACAATTTAATTGCAGTTATGAGTGAAATTTTGAGCTCGTTAGGTTAAAGGGAAGAAAACCAAAATGGATACTTGACCCCCCCCCCCAATATGTTAGGAGGCACAAATGCATTAGTATATCATGAAAAGGAAAGAAAACATACAAAAATTTATCAGTATTATGATTTTAGAATTATTTTACAGAAGAATTTTAAAGCTTGATTAATTTTATAATAAAAAGCAAGTAATACAAAAAAAATTAAGTCAATCCCCACTTAGGTCAACAAAGAAAAATGTTTAGACATTTTTTTTTATGGTTTTTATTCTCTGTAAAAGCAATTTTATTTGGCAAGTCTTGACGGATTTGCAAATAATATTAGGGATCCCAATTAAGAAAGATGGTTTCAGTATTTCTAATCATCATTTTTAAATTACAGTGTTAATAAAAATAATTTTAAAATAAAGATTAAAATGAAATGTTCTATGCATATTTCAATGTATCATGTCAGAACATCATTTCTTGAACGGCCAAGCACCACGTGCAAGTTAAATTATATTTTTATTCATTTTGTTTCATTGAACGAGTCACTTTAGTATTGCAAACGATTCAAAAAACTTTGTCTTCCATTTATTGCTTAAAAAAATATCACATTTCCTATTAATTTCATTTCACGTAATCACGTGCTCAAAAGGACATTTTTCTAGGTTTTATTTGCAGTAATCATTTTTTTTTTTGGTCAGAGCTTTTGTAAATGCAATCGCAACACTCTATTAAAAGCTGATTTTTTTAGATGTTCTTGCAGATGATAGAATTTTTATTTTTCGCATACGGATTTTTGTTGACGCCAAAAACCTCATTAACAACATCATGCTCTGACATGATAAAAAAATTTTTTGAAGGTAATCTAAATACTATCTAATTATAGAATCAGGCCTTTTTTTAAACTCCAAAAAAGCATTTCTTTAAAAAAAATTGAACAATATTATAAAAAGTATAAAAAATAACCTCTGATAATAACACAGGTAATTATATTGTGAAAATTAGCTTTTAAATCCGTTACAAGTATTGTTTTGAATAAATGATAATGTCATTGCTCCAATATTCTACCATTTCCTTCGAAATCCCAAAATAGTCATTTTTATTTATTTTATTAAAGTTACAGTTGTATGATTAATTGCATTAACTACGAATCAAATTGATTGACTATGGCGTTTGATTAAGGACGATAAATGGTGTATTTTTCTTATTTCATTGCTACCAAAAACTTATACTGACTTAATATTATATTCATTTTATTTGTAACTTTTATTATGAATTTCGCATTAAGTTTTAAAAATATTTTTGAAACTTGACGTAAGTACGAAATATTGGATTAAGTTTTCAAGGAACCAACACGGAATATAAATTTCATGCCCAGCTTCTAAAAACCCAGAATATCGAGACTTTTTAAAAATTTTAATTTGATCGTTATAGAAAATTTTTAAATAAAAAAATAATGAAGCTGGGAAGCCTGGGAATGAAGCTGGGCTCAACTAAGCCTAATCAGGGCCAGGGTCAAACTTTCTTTGGGGTCCCTCTGTCTTTTTGTCTTTGAAAAGCAATGTTAAAAACAGTTCATTAAAGAAGGAAACTTAAAGTGTTTTTTCTATTCAATTTAGAGGCTCCCCTCTGAAGTGGCGGCCCAGGGCAACTGCCCCTTATGCCCCTGCCTTTATCAGGCTTTGTTAAGAGGGAGCATGTTTTAGAATTTGAACGCAAATAAAACAAAATTAAAATCTTTCATTTTCTTTGCTTATTGTGGCATGCCTAACATGCCAAATTTCTTAATCTTTTTATATTTGAATCTACAATTAAACGACAGCATTACGTAATTTAAAATATAAAATATTCTTTTCAAGTTTTAGTGCCTAAAATGATGATAATGTCGTGTTCGCTTTTTACAACGGAAAGAGGGATGCAATAGCTTCTGAGGACCCCTGAGCACCCGAGGGCAGATGTCTGACTTCTAGCTCATATGAAGATGAAACACACACCCACACGCTTGCACAGCCCCTTTTTACAGGGGGCACATTCACACATCAGACAGATAGAACACAGAAAAACCATGCCCGAACCGAGACTCGAACCCAGGACTCACAGAACACGAGGAAGACGCGCTGCCTTTGAGACAGAAAGCCGGCGCCTAAAATGTTGTTATATAGATTAAAATAACAATACAAAATGTGTCAGCCAATAGAGATGTTATATAAATTTCAAGGTCAAGGAGTTAATTTGTGATGGACGACCCTAGGGAGCTTCGAAGGTATTAAAAACACATTAAAGCAACTCGGTTTTTTGGTAGAAAACGCCAATTTTCCAGTAGCTGCTTTCAAGGTCGTATGCGAGCTAACCACAAGTAATTCCTCCCCCCCCTCCTCCCATTTTTTAGTCTTAGAAAATAGATAAGCAGTCCTTTGTAATGAGATATCTGGGTTCGCCAATTTGTTTAGAATCCACTTAGGAAAGCCGTAGTTATATAATTCCCTTTTTGTATTATCAGTAAATCATTATTTTGAAGAGTAATTTCATAATTTTATTTTTGAGTTTTCAGAGAATTATAATCCCTAAAATTTGCTGAAAAAATCCATGCTATAAACTTTTTTAATTGTGGAATTTCAAAAGTACTTTTTATCTTTAAACTTTTTTAAAAAATTTTATATATTGTGCTTTTAAACTACTAAAATTTCAATGGCATTAATATGTTTTGTTAAAAAAAATTATTCATTGGGGCTGCGAAGCCTGATGCGTGTCGTCGAATAATTACAAAGAATGCAATTCTACAATGCTTAAGTTAAAATTGGTTTTTAACAAAACAATAGAAATATTACTAAAATTTTTAACACAAAACTCTTTAAAGCTCTTAACTTTAGATGTAGTCAGTCACGTGGGGAAAAAACAAGTAATATATATTTAAAAAATGAATCCAATTCCTACTTAGGTCAACAAAGAAAAATTTAATTTTGGTTATTTTTTATTAAATAATTGCAATTAATATAAATAATTTATCAAAAAATTGTTCATATTCGCAAGAATTGAACTCGCGTTCTTCACCTTCACGCAAAAAATCTTGACATCCTCCCATTTTACCAATTGAGCCACTGCCAGATGATTTCGACTTTCTTTACAAGCTACTAAAACTCTATTTGAAGTATTAAAAATTAATTAAATACAATTAATGAATTAATATATGGAAAAACTGTATTGATATCAAGTGTCATCCATTACGAGTTTTAAAAAAATATTTGAAATTGAGTGGATGAATAAAAAGTATTTTATTAACGACTGAAAATTTGAACAAAATATATAAAGGGACAGTGTGAACTAATAGTAGGATTTGAATAATTAATGAATTAATATTTGAAGAAACTGCATTAACATCAAGTGCAATCCATGACAAGTTTTTAAAAATGTATTTGAACTTGAGTGGAATGAATAAATCGTATTTTATTTATGATTGAAAATTTGGACAAGATATATATAGGGAGAGTGTGAACTAATAGTAGAAATTGAAAAACATTAAACTACGTTGTTGTTTTTTGTTGTTGTTAATAAGTAATACTAAAAACTTGAAGAAAAAAATATCATCCGTATCGACATCCACTGTCTCGTGCAAAACTGAAAAAGCAAATTATTTTCTGAGAATCCTTTTTACAAGTCGGCAAAATAATATTAATTAATTTATATGTACAAAAAAATTAACTTTAAAGTAACTTTACACACAAAAAAGTAAGAAAATGACAAAATTTTTAAAACAATTTGAAAAATGTAACAGGAAATTTACTTGGAATTTAATAAGCCAGCAAGAATACACAGTAAAATTGTTTTTTAAAAAGTTATAAATGGTTGTGGTCACTGAACGTAAATACCTGGATAACCCTTAAAAGACCAACGATATTAATTCTGTTAAACCACAATCATATCAAATACCGCTTTTTTTTTCTTTTTTCTTTTTAGTTTGTCCCACTTAAGCTATTCAAGAAAATAGACACAGCCGGGACTAGCAAGTGCAATAAACATTGCTCAATTCTGCTGATAAGCACAGTGGGAAGGAATTGCTTAAAAAGAACACAAACTGTTATTTTCTTTGTGTGTAAACATTCGAATTACCCCCAATAAAAAAAAACCTTATTATCAATTCACAAATTGCTTTCAAACCATCCCCTTCGTTCAAGTGATAAATCTCTTGATGGCTCACTCAAACTATTTACTATGACAGCTTTATGTTTTCGCCAACTCATTGGCTAAAATTCTTGGTTGGCGATGTTCAGATGCTCCTCTCAAATGTATCAAGGCCAAATCACCCTTCAAACTCTTATTCATTGCTGATGGATTCCGAATTATTTCTTCGTAACGGCAACGTCATGATGTTTCGGAGCTCTGCACTATGACTGGGTAATCACCTTTGCAGATGAAAACTTTTAGGGATTATAATTTTCTATCACATAATAATTTTTAACCAATATCATTTATTTATTTTAATGGGTGATAACGAATAGCAATTAGATTCTATTCTTTATGTATGTAAGACGGAAAAAATAGATGTATGCAGATTACAAATGACTTGCGGCTTAAGATATCTATGTATTTATTGATTTAAATAAATTTTCTTAATTTTCCCCCATTTATTTAATCCAAAGTTGTTTTTACAGGAAAAGTCTTTTTTCTAAATAAGATAATTAATAAACAACAAGTATTAATTTTATCGAAGTTTTTTTTTTTTTAATTTCACGGTTAAAAGATATTTTTGATTGATAAATACAAAAGGAATTGTGTTTTTTCCTCCTAGTAAATAAAAACTATTGATTTTGAAACAGCGAATGAAACAAACGATACATAATCTTTGTTTGTTCTTTAAGTTTACTATCCTTTTTTTTATCTTCATTATCCCCATTCATAGAATTTGATAAGGACAGTATCAACAAAAGGTAATTTGGGGAAAAAATGCCTAAAATTTTATCTGTGTTGTGTATTCCATTTTTCTAAAAAACGATTTCGGCCAATTTTTTTGAAATTCCCTTATCCTTATCCATAGAATTAGATAAGAGACATATCAGAAAAAAGGACCAACTTTGAAATAATGCGTAGAATTTAATCTATGATGTGCATTCCATTTTATTCGATAACAAAACTTTACAATCCTTTTGTCTTGTGACATTATTATTTGCATTTATAGAAATTCAGGTGTTTATCAACAACAACAAAATTTAAACGACTGAATCACTCTTTCCTTATTTTTGTGTTTTTTTTTTAACCATTCGAAAAGTTCTGTGGAAATTTTCACTGATTTAGTAGCTCAAATTCCGGTCTTCATAATGGATGGAGTATTTTTTTTTTTCAAATAAATTCCATCAGATTCTTCCGAATAAATTTTTAACGTGAATTTTAATTACTACATCATTAAATATATACACAATCTTCAATTGTCATGGTAAAATATGATTGCCAAACGATTTGCAAATTCAATATTTTAACTCAAAATACATAAAATTTAATTCAATCTAATTAATTTTCTTCTCTTTGAAAAAATTCAACTTTATATCTGGTATTTTTTAACTTATCCCATTTTCTTAAAAATCTTTTCAACGGAGTTTATGACAATCAATCCAGTTTTCAACCAATTTATCATGTTTTAAAAATGGTTGATTTTTGCCAAGTTAAGAGCTTAAATTACAGATAGCATACAAAAACATACTAAAGGAATTTTTTTCAGTTAAAATAAAACTTAACCATTTGAGTGCGGAAGAATACTTACCTTTATGGCAAGTGAAGCGCAGTAGCGCTTCGCCGCACTCAAACGGTTAAATCGTAATTTTAAAAAAAATTCTGTTTTTGAAAATGCCTTATGTTTTTTTCAAAATATACATACAAAGTCTTTCTTTAATTAATTTCCTGAGCCGAAATACCACATGCGGCCGTGAAAATTATTTTGTCATTATAAGTTGAACATTGAAGTAAATGTACCTTTTGGTAAAACGATGAGCAAAAAGAAATTTAATAAATTATTTTTGAACAAGTATGTTATAATTATCCACAATTCTATAAACTTTGAGTATTTCTTAATAATTAAATACAGTAATTAAATTTTAAAAAATACCATTAAAATTGTCTTTTTCCCAATTTAGTCAAAAATCAATGTAAAAAAACAGCTTTAAATAAAATTATGCGCAGTTTGCATAAAAAATAGTTAATATAATAGATAATTAAAATCAAATGAAACAAATCTCATAACTGGTAGTAATTTTTCAGAAATGGCGCTGTGAGCCCAGCAATTAATTTTGAACCGTATTAATAAAATAACGGGAAATTTAAAATAAATGTAGTCAAATAAATAACAGCTTACAAAAAAAAACCTCATTGTGATTTATGAATTAAATCCATAAATCAAGAAAGTAATAGAAGTACCATTCATTTTTATATTTTATTTATTGCTTGATTCAAATACGAACATAGAATTTCTTTTTCATATTAAAAAAAGTTTTAAAGCAGGCTATTATTATCAGTTTAGTTTAGTTATGTTAACATCCCGTTCTATAGCACCACTAAGGCTTTCCTACAATGAGCTTCAAGATTTTGAATTGTGATAAGATTACGAGGAAGTCACCTGAGCTAGTACCCCCCCCCCCCACACACACATCTCCAAATTCCCACAAAACACCAGCGGAAGGCTATTTGGATTTCGTAACAATTTACGACACCAGATTTAACTTACACCAGATCCGCTTACACTATGATTCTTCGCTGGAATCGGGTTTTGGGGGACCTTCTGATCCCACTGACGAGATTTTAATACGGCACAAATATATTTTATTATAACGTCAAAAATAAATGTTTTTATTAAAAATAAAGCGATTGAAACATCTTTGTTGTTGTTACTTATGGCACTTGCTATGGACAAGCCTCCTGCTGATACAACAGCAAATTTAAGCCGAAAGGAGCTTCTCATGTTTTTGAAGTAGCTTCAAGTAGGGCCAAGAGTACGACTTAGTTACACACTCATCACATTTGCTTGCACATCCCCTATTTACAGGGGGGCACAGTCACACATCTCACAGATAGCACACAGAAGAACAACCATGCCCGAACCGGGACTCGAACCCGGGACTCCCAGAACACGAGGAAGGCGCACTACCTCTGTGCCAGAAAGCGGCCGAAACATCGTAAAAATCGAAATATATCGGAATTCAATCTCATTTATGATATATTAAAAATGTCGTTAAATTTTAATGTCGATAATTGTTAATTTGATGTTATTTTCATTATTAAATTTTAAAAATGTTCAATTTTGTTTCAATTAATTTAATTAATCAAATTTTAATTAAATAATTTTAAGAATTCCTTTCTTGATTTTATTGGCTTGCATTATTGAGTTTGGTGTCGCACATTTTTATACCTTGTTTTTGACCTGCATAATTTTTATGAAAAATTAATTTCAACTTTATATTATGCCGGGTTTACGCTCGGCCAGTTATCAGACGGCAAGTAGGCAGCGCATGCTTAGAAAGGGACTGATTTATGTTTGCCACAATTTCATGACCGATTGATATTCCATGCTTGATTATAAATTGCCCTTTTGGCGTCTCTGAATAGTTCTTTTTCACTGCTTATCGTATTAAAATGATGAATATTTACGTAAGTGAACTGAGTTAAAATTTAAAAAAAATATGCCAACATGCTTACATTTGAAAAACTATAGAAGAAAATGGCAATTAAAATGAAAAAAGAAAATAGTTTCAGATACATCAGAAAGAGTAAAAAATATTGGAATTAATCTGATAAGTCATCAATTTTTTTCCACTACATTCTACAAATCCTTGCGCAGTAAGAAAAATTCAGTACAGCGACATGTAATTGTTCCGTCGGGACAATTATTTGCTATCAATCGAATAGAATTTTTCAACCTTTCTACGCATGCGCAATTTACTTGCTGTCTTAAGCCAGGTCCACACGTGGCCAAACATTGCGCGCAGTCGTTGTCCTCAAGCTGTTGTCTTTATATTGTCCTCGTATGAATCGTTGAGACAATGTCAAATAGTTGTTCCGTTAGAACCACTGTCCTCTTGAGGTCACGTGATTTTTCCGGAAGTAGGCGTGATCTTCTATTGCGCGCAGTAGTTGGCCTCGTGTGAACCCACCATTATAACTGGCCGAGTGTAAACCCGGCTTTAAGCTAATAAAGGACAATTTTGAAAACATTTTTATTGCTGCCTCTTTGTCGGGCATTTTATAGATTTCAAAATTCTTTATTACGAATATTAATAGAATCTTTTACCATTTCGTCATATTTTCTGCTTTTCAAAATCGATGAATTTTAATTCATTATGAAAGTTCAACAAAGTATCACACTGAATTAAAATTCATCGATTATTTGAATATATAATAAAAATGATAAAATAATATATTCTTAATAATTAATAAAATTGTATTCCTAGAATAGAATTTTACAACTCCGGAAGTGACAACAGCAAGAAGTGAATAAAAAATCGATTACCATATTACATTTTGACGAATATGAAAAAAAAAGTCATTTAAAATTTTAAAAAACGGGAGATAAAACTTTATAACTTGGTCTCTTGTGTGTAAAGCGGTCCTGAACTTTATACCTAATTTCATTTCTATCATACTATTTATTTGATTTTTTTTATCGTGTCAACATGATGTTGTTTTGGGGATACGGTTTTTGGCGTCAACAAAAATTCTAAGACGAAAAATAAAATCTTCTTATCCGCACGAGCATCTAAAAAATAATCAGCTTTTAATAATGCGTTGCCATTACGTTTACAAAAGCTCTAATTTTAAAAAAAATTAATGATTACAGCAAATTAAACCTAGAAAAATGTCAATTTGAGCGCGTGATTACGTGAAATGAAATAAATAGGAAATGTGGTATTTTTTTAAATAATCAATGCCAGACAAAGTTTTTCGAATCGTTTGCAATACTAAAGTGACTCGTTCGATGAAACTATTAAAAAGAATAAAAATGTAATTTAACTTGAACGAGCATGTGGTGCTGACCGTTCAAGTAATTATTTTCTGACACGATACATCGAAATATGCACAGCAGATTTCATTTTAATCTTTATATGTGTATATATATATTATTGTTAAAGCAACAATTTAAATTTCTCTCTTTGATACATAAAATACTTTAAATTTCATTTATAATTAAAAAAAAAACGAATATCGATGAAAGCAGAATTTTTCAAACAAAATAAGGTTAGATTCAAGAAATTAATCAATTTAGTTCAATTGTAGTCTCGGTTTAAAGCAACACTAAGGCTGTATTAAGACGGACTTCGTAATTTTGAGCCGCAGTCAGATGACGAGTATGACTTCTGAGCTGACATCCCTTTTCCAAGCTTCCACACAACATCAGTGGGAGAACGTTTTGCCCTGACATATTTAACGTGCACTAGATCCTCTTACAAGACGGTTCTTCGGGGGAAGCAAGCTTCGAATTTGAAGCCCTCTTGTTCCGAAGTCGAGATCTTACCACTAAACCACCGCGGCCCCATTAAATTAGTAGGAATGCAATTTGTATTATCATTTTAAATTGTATTATCAGAAAATCAAATTAATTTTCTTTTATTTGTAACTATTTCTATTATTAAAGGAAATAACAAGTTAAAAAAATTTTTTTGTCTTATGATGATGCTTCGTTTTTTAAAAAACAGAACGAAGATAATATAAGAAAAATGTTTCCATTATTTATTTGCGCTACGGCTAAGAAATATAATTTTTTCAACGCCTTGAATATTTTGAATGTAATATAGTTAACTGTTTATAATCCCTTCTTTAAACTCCGAAGCAGAAATGTGGGGAATTCTAAGAATTTAATGCTCTGAAAATGATATTCTTCTCCGCTAAAATAATTAGAATGACAGAATAAAATTCTTAACACAAAAAGACAAATATATTAGCGAAATAAGGCTTCTGTTTCTTAGAAAATTATATCCATTTTGGTAAAAACCAATTATATTTTCCAAGATATGGCATATCACATGAAAGGAAATATACAGGAAATTTGATACTGGATTGTTTTAATGCATTTTTGTAGCAAAATTTAATTCAATTCGATTTAAGATTTTATCATTAAGTATATCTAATTTTAAAAGACACACTCTGTTTTGACAGATATCTTGGCATGTAGTAAATAGAAATATATAAAACTTTAATACCCATGTTTTAAGAAATAACTTAATGCTCTTTTTTCATTCTCGTCATATTTTAAAAAGAATTAATATATTGTCAATTTTGTTTTAGTAAAAAAGAAGTGAAAAATCTCAATCTTAAGATTGGAAAATGAATTTTTAAAAAGGAAGCATTTATTAATCATAAATAAACAGAAATCAATTTTTTTTTTAAAAAAAATCAGCATCTTTTAGTGATATATTTTAAAATCTAATCTTTTTGTTCTACTATTTTTGTGTAAAATTTTAAAGAAGAAAAAAAAATTCTAAGTAAGTGTTGTTTAAATGAATTGAAGGGTTTTCCACCATTAAAAGAATCTGTCTTTCACTTAAAAAATCATAAAATAAATCATTTTATAACTTTTACCGTCATGTTATAAAAAATTTATAATATTAAAAATAAAAATATAATTATTTCCTGAAACAAATATTACTCTTTCATTATTACAGTACAAAAATTTTTCACGAACTCCAAAATTTTGAGTCGTGGTCAAATAATGCAGACATATTTTCAACAGCAATTCATTTAGGAATATGCACGTGAGAATTTGAAGCCGAGGAGAGATTTTTTAGAGTAATTTTTGGACTCAATAATTTTTGGCAAGTATACAAGGTAATTTTAAAAAATTGAAGGTGGATACTATCATATCACCTTGAGCCCTAAAATAATCCAAAGGTTACATAAAAGGATTCGAAAATTTTCAAAATTTTTCTATTACTACCAGTTGAAATTTTTGGCATATGCCTCAAAATCTTATTAATGCACTTCTTAATATCAAGGTGAAAGGAATTTACAACATTAATAGCAGAGGGGCTTAAAATAATTTTGAGCTTTGGGCCTCATTTTATTAAAATCTACAATTGATTATTTTCTACGAATAAATTGCAAATCTTCGATTCCTATTGTAGAACTAGTAATAGTTGAAATTGTCTTTGAAATTACTAAGGGAATTTTGTAAAAAATGCAATTTATTTGCCAGCAGATATCAAAACTTAAAACTGTAATTTCCGTTTTTATTATTTTCCCATTAAGACTCATGAAATATCTGAAAAATGTTAGCTAAGTATTTCATAGTTCTCACTAATTTTCTTCCATTTTTTTTTCTCGGAGCCGAGATTTTCTGGTGGTAAGGTTTCATCTTCAGAACCGCGGGCTTCAGGGAAGGGGGTGCAGTTTGAAAAGAAGGGTGCAAGCTCGGTTGTCGTCTTTGTCTTCTGACAGCAGTTCAAAATTATGAGGTTCATGGATGCTTGAACAGTGGATTGTCAGAAGAAAATCCATCTTAAAATACCCTAGTGTTACTCTCAAAACCGTGTGTTAATAAAACTAAACTTTAAAAAATTGTTAAAATTTTAAAGAAAAATTATTTGTTTGTAAATTATAAAGTTGAAAATATATACAGTAACTGTCTTGTGAGTCCAAACATTCCCATGGAATAATTAATTAAATTGTACATAAGTAAAAAGGAACTTTTATATATATATATATATATTATACTGCTTTCTTTCATAGAAATCGCTCATCAGAAAAGGAATTTTGATATCTCCCGTTTTATATGAAGTGAAACTTGATTTTAAAAAAATTATAAGAGACAGAATATGTTGTATTCAATCCAAATTGTTTTCAGAATTTTTTAAATTGTTTATTATCTACTTGCGATTTGTTGCCTCTTTAAAGTCCAAAATTATATAAGTATATCCTGGATGGAAATTTGGAAGTGAAACTGGGTGGGTTTTTTTCTTTTTTCTGTATTAAAAAAAAGTGATCTGTGATGAGAGTATTGTTTCTAAACACCTAGGCTTTTAAGGTGGGACTTAAGGCCAACTACTGTGCGCAATAAAAGATCGCGCCTACTTCCAGAAAAATCACGTGATCACAATGGGACAATGGCAAATGCTTGTCCCGACGGGACAACCTTTTGCCATTGTCCCAACGACGTTGTCTCAACTGTTCAGGCGTGCACAATATAGAGACAACAGCACCGGGACAACGACTGCGTGCAATAATTTGCCTCGATTGAACCCACCTTTAGGAACTGTTAAGCTATAAATGATGTAAGGTATATTGCTACTAAGCTGAGACATGTTTTTCATGTATAGAAGAATCAATTCTGTTAATTTTTTAATGGGAATATTTCCATTGTTATTGTTTTGCAGTTAACTGGCGTTACAGTCTATAATGATAATGATTTCATTCAATTTAAGATTGTCGGTGCAATATTAGGATTCTAAAATCAGAACTCTAGTATTGATGTAGACGAAGTGGAGACATTCTTTCACTTTTGATTGTCTGCTTTATGTTATCGGTTCGAATTCTTCCATTTCGGCAACATAATCTGTTAAAAGTTTGACAATCCTAACGATAACAAAAGAATTCAACAAATGTAGAACAATAGAACAAAAAAAAAACAGGTAGGGTTTTTTTTTATTTATTTAGATGCATAGATTTGAAATGTAAACTCATTGATCAACATTTATCAATGTAAAAATTTTTTTAATAACAATTTTTTAATTTAAGGAACACATCTCTACATTGTTTTCATTGCGTATATTTAAATTTTAAACTAAAATATTTACAAGAATTATGCATCCTATAAATTTTTATTAATTTCTGTCCAGTAATATTCTTTAAATTGATATTTGTGATGAAAAATATCTTTTTCATAGTGCTAGTTATAATTTTTAAAAAGCAAGTTTGAGATTTCCAAGTTATGTCAACTTTTTTAAATTTAAATTTTAAATTTACTGATATAAAAGAATTTTCCCGTAATTATTGAGCCTTTAGTTAAATAATTAATTAACTTTGGGTGAAGGGATTTTAGGCTTAATTAATTTTTCTAGGTGTAATGATGGTTAAAGTAATAATTTGTGATAATGTGTTGTGAATTTAGCTGACGTTCGTATTCTGAAACATTTCCGATTTTATATATAAAATAACATTATAATAGGGTTTTGAAAAAAAACAGTCGTGGAAGTCTATAACAATTTTTATTCTTTTTAATTTTAAGTAAATAATTTAAAATGTTCGACATATTATATCCATTCCCAAAGTATAAAATTGTGGATTACCGATAAAGCCGCAAATGCCTAGCATGACAGTGGCAAATGATAGTTGGATAATATTGATCTCCAGTGCTAATTTAGTATTTACTGAATCTACGTTTCTAACTCTTGCGATTTTTTTTCCTGGAATTCTGTAATAGGTATGCAAAATTCATGTATTAGAACGTGTTGATTTCAGCATATTAAAACCAATATTTTTTATGGTACTACAATTGTAATCAGAAAATTCACATTAAATTTCACCTATTTAAGAACTGTTTTCTAATTTTTTTGCATTTAATTCTTATATAAGTAAATATCATCAAAAAAAATCAAGTGCTTGATGGCTTTGGTTCCAAATTTGATGGACATAAACACTTTAAATATTAAATCTATGCACCAAATTTTATTCATATAGCTCCCTCCCTTTGGCAGTTTTCAATTCATATTCAAACAAGCAAACAGTCTCTAAATAAATTGCGCTCAAAATTTTCTAGAAATCTGCAAATTTGTCTTAAGTTATTATATCAAATTTCAGTATAACTCAAAGAGTTTTTGAGTTATCTTTGTCATAGTCATCTTTGTCTGATTAGCAAAAACTTATTCCTGGAACTCGAGAGAATCGCAAGCATTAAAATTCATCAAAATAGTTGTTATATAAGATTCCTATCCATTTTTGTCTTTTGAGCAACTAATATTATCTTTACGTACAGCAGCAACAGTATTACAAATTTTTCTTTCTTTCTCCTCCGTACCTTTTTAAATTACAACACAGTACCCATAAAAATTAAGAGAAGGGGGAGAGACTACTATTCGCACCGAACAGACTTTGAAATAAGGTTTGCAGATTCTAGAAGAAAACCAAATATCACGAATAAAATATAAAAGTAAGCCACCTATTCATTTGTTTAAGAATAAAAAAAAAAAATAAAGAGGGAACGTTGAGTTGTAATTACTGTGGAACTCCAATTATCCCAAGACCAATTATGCGAGTCTCCTGTAATCCGAATCGATTTTGTGAGATTAAAAAAATATCAAAATACAGAGAGGAATTGTGGAAGCGTAATCAGTTATACTTCACGCTTCATTTTTTTTCAAGTTAAGGGAGGTTACTTTTAGAAAACAAATTAACGATATATATACTGTAGTGTCGATTTCTGATTTTAGTATTTATGCGTCTAAATAAGAAAATTTCATGCATAATTTTCTATCTCATATCATTTTTAAGTAAATCTAATATCTGTTTGCAGTTTTTAAGCTTTATCGAACACCTGAGTTCTCGCATATACTAACTGGCTCTATTTTCGCTTAATTCGAAAAGGGTATTGAAATGGTACTTATATATATCTATATATAAGAGTCTAACCAAATCTTCCAAAAATATTACTCTTCAGATAGCAGGGTTTTAGTGGCGAGGTGTCTAGGTTTTTTTTTTTTTTAATAATTACGGGTTCAGTTTTGAAAACCAAGATTAAAATAATGCAAACGAAGGATGAAGAGACTTCTTTAAAAAAATAAAAGAATTCATTAAGAGTTAAAGAGAAAAATGTACAAGGGTGAGTATTTACAGGGAAATATTAAATGGATTAAAATATGGAGATATTAAACAAACAGAAAGTTAGGTTATTTCCTCTAGGAGGACGTTGGAAGTCTAAGAAAAGTACATTATATGGCTGAAATACATCTTATCAAATGTAAGGAGCGCGAAGTGCTGATGCTCGAAAGCGTCTTTATTGTACGGTGGTAAGTAGGCCTCTGTCTGATTATTAATTGTGTCCGTGATATAGAAGCTCGATAGAGGGTGTATTAATTTAAATTATAAATTATCGTCCTATGGAAAGATCCAACCTTTTACAATTCTCGATTTGAATTACATCTGCAAACTGATATTGATAAAAGAAAAAATGATGATTAAACAAAATAGTGCCAAGGGATATCACCCCCCCCACACACACATGAAGAAATTCTAAATTAAGACTATTAGCGTTTATATGTTTACCATAACTGTAGACGGAAAATATCGGTTTTTCTTTCTTATTAATAAATCCTAATTTTATCTGCACCAGTAACTAAGTTTTCTTGAAAATTATTTTTAAACCAGCAGAAGTTTTCCTCCAAAAAACGTTTAAACTCTTAATAAATATACTTGCGTATTGTTATTAACCGCATGACATTGGTGAAAAATATTCAATAAAAGAATATCTTGTAATCTTTGGTATTGTTGTGCTTTACAACGGAAGGAGGGATGCAATAGCTTCTGAGGGCATGGACCCCTGAGCACCCGAGGGCAGAAGTCTGACTTCTAATTCACAAACGTCACAAACCAATTTTACGGGTCGGACTTCATTCATTCATCCAAAGATTGTAATTAGAACAGAAAATTAGATTTGGAACAGAAAACGATGAGCTCTGACCCAGTACCCTCAGTGGTATTATTCTCGACCGTATATCCTCGATACTGAGGCGATATTTGAGGCAAAACTTTGGTACTTCACATCTAAATACCTAGTCATGCCAATGGATATAACATATACTTCGGATATGCGTGTATTTAATCTTAAGGTTGAATTTTGATTTAAAATTTGTGAACTGTATATCTTGCCTTTTAGCAGAAACAAATGTGATAGCTCTTATATTAAAGCAGAACAATTTAATAAATTTGTAGAAATGGTCATTCGGAAATTTTTTCATGCGTCTTAATAAAAGTAATGTCAACTATAACACTCACGCAAAAAATGTAGATCTTGGACATGACAAGCCATGAGGGCTCAGATTTTTATTTTTATTGTTTCACAAATATACATTTTCTACTTTTTATTACAGTATAGAAAACTGGACATTCTTTTTCTGCCGACTGAAATCGAAATTTGTTCAGAACTACAATTTTTGAAGCAAGTTTATTTAATAAATTTTATTTAATTCGATGCATTTTTTTTATTTTTTGCGCATTTGAAATCCCGATAACTTGCAAACAGACAGATCCAATCAACCTTTGATGTATTTAGTTTAAAATTTGATGCAAATCTGAAAAATAGAATGCTAAAAATTTTATTCCTATAATTCTTTATATTTTATAACTATGATTCAGAATTTAACTTAGAATGGAAAATACATCAATTTCATGGGAATGATTTTCCTTGTAAATTGATGCAAATATCAGCTCTTTTTAAAATTACGCCTATTTCATACGTCTAATTCAAGATTATTTTTTTTTTTAATTTTTCGTGTTTACTAATTCCAAAAACTAGCCTACTTTGACGATCAACTTATTCGCACAGACTATTAACTTCTTTTTTTGTTTTTAAATCATCATTGCATTTTTTTTTGGGGGGGGGGGTTCCTCCAGAATTTTTACTTGCTATTTGATGCGTCTGGGAAATAAATTAGTTGAATGAATGTGCAATTAATAACAATAGATGCAAATTAAAAAGTCTATATACTGCGAAATAAAATTGAAAGTGGAAGTCTCATATCAGCATTAATACTCAAAGAAAGCATTTTTTTTAAAAAAAAATCTTTACTTTAACACTGAAAAAGCTGGAGAATGAATGATTTGATGGATGAATTTGCATTTCATCTTACAATTACAAATGCTCTTGATCACCAACGTACTGACACAGGGGCTCGCATCTTCCCCATGATCAGGCATCGTGGTTTCGAGTCTCGGTTCGGACATGGTTGTTATTTATCTATTCTATCTGGGATATGTTTGAATATTCCCCCTGTAAAAAGCGACTGTGCCAGCGAATATGATTCGTGAGTAGCTGTTCTGTATGTGATGTCTTATGAAATGGGCTGCTGTCTATTTCTGTAATCCTCGTGTAATACTTAATGGAGAATGGGGATTCTTAAATTTTCAAAAAAATGCTCTTATCCTTTAAAATTGTGTAATTGTGTTCGAATTAACAGAATATTGAATTTCCTTCTTTGCTTAAAAGGTCATTGGCAAAGCCTTGATTGATCAATGATCTTGAGCAATAAACTTTTAAATAGGTAAAATTTGACTTCAACTTGGCAGTTTATCATAGATCAGTTTGTGTATTACATTAAAAAAATTATTTTTGAAATTTTACAGAAAAGTAACTAATATCATTAAAAAGGCATTTTTTAAAAAATTTTTTAATTAATGTAAAAGCCGTTTTGTGAAATAATAGCTCTGAAATATATGATTATCAATTTAAAGTAAATCATAGCGATTATACACCCCCACCCTATTTTCGTGTAGGAATTAATTTTCTGTTCGACATTTATTTCTTGATTTCTTTTACATCACCTTGCTTCTGACTAAATGTAATTTTTTGATGACAAGACGAGCTCTTTTCAGAGCATTTTTAATAATATTTTGAAGAGCCGTTTATTAGCGAAGCATTGTATAACTGCGTCTGTAAAAACATATCTGTTTACATTCGAATAGTGTCATACGGCATTAATGAAAATAATTTCTGTACCACCTAAGTTAGCACTTTATATATATGAATAGGTTTTTCGGATTTAGTGAAATTATCTTTATCGTTTGAACTGAGAAAATAAATGTATACGTAAAAATCTTATTATTGCAGAGTAATTTGTTAATGCATTTAACAATAAGTGTTTCACTATAAACGAAATAAATTATAAAATGGACAAAAATCTTTTTTTTAATTAGAATGTATTTTTTATTGTATTTTTATTTTATTTTTTAACTCTAACATGTACTTAAAACTTTTGATAAAAAAGTGGTGCATAAAAAGAATGGTAAAGATTATGGCTGAGCGGCGTTTAAAAAAAAATCCAAATAGTGAAATTGGCTGTTTTTTAAAGAAGGAGAGGAAAAAAAGAACCTAAAAGGACTTGTCGACAAAGTTAAAAAGCAATTTTTTAATTATTATTTTCTTCTAAAAATGGACGAGAAATTTTTTAGAAGATTAGAGGATGGGATTAACCTTCACGCATGTAAGTAGAATGTCGCTCAATCCATGTTCAAATCTTTGAATGGAGAGCGTCATATAAATTGCTTGCAACTTATAACAAAAATGTTTGGTATAATGATTCGTTTTTAATCAAGCAAAGGGTTGGTATTAATGGTAAATCAGATATGATTTGTTGCAATTTTTTTGTAATTTATAGATTAATGCTTCGCATTAAGAAAGAAAAGAAAGATAGATAGAAAGCTATCTATAATTGCTATCTAATGCTTCGCATTAGATAGCAATTCATGAGATCTGTTATCTAATATTTAAAAAAAAATTCATCGTTTTGATTAATTAGAAAATATCATTAAAAATGAAATATTTCTATCATAAAAAGTAATTGAAAAATGGTTAAAAAGAACGTAGAGCTCTACATCTGAACTTCTATAAAAAATATAATTTGCTTTGGACGAGTGAGAAATGTCGAATTATAAAGGATGATTTTATAAAAGTAACTGAAACATCTGGTCTCTTTAAAACGAAAACACTTTTTCTAATATTACTAGTAATACTATTCCCCTACCAAAAAGATTTTAGGGACTGTTGTTTTCATCTCAATTAAAGTTTAAATAGAAGAAAATTTTGACGATTGGGACAGGTTTCAATACTTCTTATTCCTTATAGTTCTTGCAAACCTCTTTTTGGCAAAAATAGTAAGCAAAACCGTCGTAATGGCTTAAAAGATTTGAATAAGATTTATAAAATTATTATATGTTATTCATTTTTTCTTCCTCAGTAAGTAGTGATTGACTTTCATCTACACCTTTATATTTTTTGCAAATCTGGAATTGTGATAAACATTCTGTAAATAAAAATATTGTCTGAAATATTTTTCATGCCCGATTCAGGTGTGGAAAAGGTTTTAAAAGTTTTGAGTTAATGCATTCCACTATCGACCGAAAATTCAACGTAATATCATTTCATTGATCGGACAGTCGTTTTCAATAATATTATGATTCCTTTTATTTACAATTCTGATTAATATTTCATGGACAGTCCCACTTACAACTAAAGCTGCTTTGAATGATTTTTCAGTCACATTTTCGTCAAGGGTTAAGAAGCGATAATCTGATGATACTATTACGCGCAGTAGTCGTCTCTCTGTTATTGTTAAATTACTGAACTAATATAGTTATTGAGGCACTGTTCAAGACATCTTTATTAAGGCCCTATCACACGGCGAAATACAGTCAGCACTTTCGCCGATAGTTGTCGATTTGTGCCCGCTGGCAACCGGTCAAGCAAGTTTTCCGTCATCGTCAACTTTTTCTAACCTGCTTGAAAATGTCCACGATAGTGACGGAAATATTGTTTACAAACGAAATTCAACCAATCATGTGAAACTTTGGAAGTGACGTAGCGTGCCAAGAATGGCGTAATTGACGCTACTATACTAAAAATGCATGCATTTAATCTTACATATTACTAAATACTAAAAATAGTTTCGGTATCTTTTTCCCATTCTGTGGGGCAACTTATACTACCGTATGGGGAATAGTTCTCTAGAAGGATATTCGAACTTGTGATGGAATTTTCAGAGATCCAACAGGATATTTTTAAGTAAATAAAAAAAAATATTAATGCTGATGTGAATTGTTTTCTTTTTGTGAAATATAATTGGCCATATTCAGCCTTTATTTATTCAAATAATAGTATAATCTTTTGATTATAGTAATTCCTTAAATAGTTTGTAAACAGCTTCTATATAATTAAAAAATTTTAACTCCAATGTTAGAGTGAAAAATATAATAGTGATTTTAAATTTTAATACTTAGATGTTCCTTCAATGTTGCAGAAATATTTGGTTTTGACAAAAATAGAAAAATGGTCATACTTTTATCATTCGCAAAACACTAAATCACCTTTTGTATGATAGACAATAAAATTTAGGCTTCTTTTTCTACAATTTTTTTCTTTTAAATTTAACAAATTAACAGTTAATTTAGAATGATTTCTGATTATGCATTTGCATTGCGAAAGTTGCATAGAATGGCCACACATTTGGAAATAGTCAGCCTAAAAAACAAGTGTTTTATTGCTTCTCATTCCTGATGTAATGTGGAGGTATTTTTTTTTGTTTGGCAATTTGAAATTTTTCGAAAAACCTGTTTTTTATTATTTATGTAAAGATAAATGAAGTTTTAATACTTTAGCTTTGAAAAAAAACTAAGGAAAATGCAATAACGTATTTTGGAAAATTATTTTTGATTATTATTATTGAATGAAAATTATTTAATGATTACTATTTTTCACAAATATTGGTAATAAATCCACAAAGATTTTTTTTTTAAAAAAAGCTCTGGAATTGCAAATAAAATTAAAAAAAAACATTTAACTCATTTTTTTAAAAGTAATTTTAGAAATGAGCGAGACTAAATAGTGTATTGCCTTAGAATTTACAAATATTTATCAAATGAAGAATCCTATTCGATGAATTGTTTTATAATTTTGAACTGATGTGGGAAAATAAAAATTATTTAAAGGAATGATAAATACAAATCAAGTCCAATATACATTCTCAAAAATTATTTTTTTAAAATAAAAAGGAGGGGGAAAACATTCAATCAAATTTAAAAGAGTAAAAAATACTTCTTATTCAATGATATGGTGGTAATGCATTTAAATCCTGTTTTTATTTTTAATTAAAATTCCAAAAATTATGTTCTTAGTGAATTTTTTATGTTCCAGAATCAATTTCTTGCCATATTACAAATTCCTAACTTTAATTATTTGTACTTCACATCTAGAAATAGTAGTTTTTATTTTTATACTATACACAAAACCTAAAATTTGTCGAGATGGATCCAACAAATATCAGTTTTCATATAGACAAAAATCATTAGATTTCAAAAGTTATTTAATTTTGTTTTAAATGTATTGGCACTCCTCTTCTGTTTTATTTATGAATTTTTGTTTTATTTGCACTTTTCCAGAAAAATAAATTGATTTTAAAATTTCAGCACTATTTATGATGGTATGCACCTTTTAAGCTTAATTGGATGCACACCCACAAATCATTTTTCTTTTCAATATATTTTTGTTTTAAATTTAATATTGATAAGATGCATTTAAAGGAATTTATAAAATACAAACACAAAAGGAGCATCTTTTTTTTTTTTTTTTTGCTTGTCATTATTACTACAAAAATAAACAAAACTGTTACTAAGAAAAATTAAAAAGTTTCCTTATTTTACAGAATTTATTGTTACTAATTTTGATAAATTAGTAACAATTGTCATTATTACTACAAAAACTACTACTAACTTGTCATTATTACAACAAAAATAATTACAAAACTGTTACTAAGAATAATTAAAAATTTTATTATTTTACAGAATTCATTGTTATTAAATTTGATAAAAACATTACAATTAGTAGAATTGTACGATAAATATTTACAATAAATAACAAAAAGATAGATACTATTAGAAATGAAAAAGACATTCAAAGGAAAAAATGGCTAGAAAAGTATTTTCAAATTCGATAAATGTACAACTTGTCTCATTTTACAATCCTTATTATATTCATTGTATTAAGCATTTAAAAAATTAAATTTGAAGCAGAAGTGATTCAATTCCAATTAATTCGACAATGTGTCAATAGAATTGCAATGGACAAATTTCAAGATAGTTTGCATTTTTTTAAAAGTTACAGCTATTATTGTAATGTATATTATTGTAATGCTTTTGCCTTCATTAAAGCCCAATGTTATCACTTTAAAAAAATTATCCCGGATTTAATTGCAAATTAAAGCAACGTCTTGACTAGAATCCCACGAATTATGAAATAAGAAAACTGCCGCTATTCACTAAGTAGGAGAAACGGATAAAAAGCGATAAATGCACCATAACGTAAACCTAAGTTTTTAGGTTTACCAGACAGCAAATCCTCAAGTGACGTCACTTTCGTCGTCGTTTGCCGACGAAAGTGCTGACGGAATTTCGCCGTGTGATAGGGCCTTTAGATGGGTTTAGCCTTATTCGCTTTTACAATGGCATATAATTAAAGTATAATGCCCCACTATTGCCCTAATACAATTGAAATATTTTGGGACAGTGGAACGTTGTTGGGACATTGGTAAATAATTTTGTATCTAGCAGCGTTGAAACGAGGGCAGTTATTTCACGCAATAGATGGCCATGCCGTCTTTGGCAATATCACGTGGCCGTAAGAAGACAATGACAAATAGTTGCCCCAATGAAACAACCATTTCCCATTGCCCCATCGTGGCCACATGACCTTTCCTGTAATAGACATGACCCTCTATTTCTCGTAGTAGTTGGCCTCGTGTAAACGTTGCTTCAGGACAATTATTTATCATTATTCCATAAAGACCCCTTGACCTTCCTAAGACCTAAGCTAAGATATACAACGGTTCTACTGCGTACAGTAGTTTGCCTCGTGTAAACTCTCCTTTACTTTTAACAATTGTCTTTTAAGGGACTTTATAAAATAATCTGATTTCTCAAGAAAATTGCGATTCTATACTATACATATTTAAACTAAAATCATTAGGCTACATAATTTCCTTTGCAGTGCAATAAAAGAATTGCAAACTTTTACGTGAAGATTCTCCTAATCAACCATTTTATAGATGTCGAATCATAGCTAAAGAGAGCATTCCTAGTAGTTTTCCGAGCTGAGAATAAATAATTATTTCCTTATGGGCCAAACAGATACCGGTTGAGAAGATCTCCCACCCCCATGCAACATTTGTGCAACTGTTCATGTTTACAAAGGGCAGTTACTGGTCATAATAAGTCATGTGATTCCAATAAAATCTAATCACCGCTTAAAAATCAGAAAGAAATGCACATGTGCCAGGTAGGAAAATGAGAACAGAATAGTTTTGACTCTTCCTATCTCCCTTTAGAATGTTCCTCGGCGACAGATACTCAACTGATAACTAGATTTTAGGGGGAGGGGGATTATGGTGTTTCTAATTTAGACCAGCAACTGTCCCTAGTAAACTGGCATTTAGTGGATAATTTTTGATCTTGTTTACCCTAGGACAATAATCTTCCGCTATAGATTATCTTTTACCTGTTGTTCCTTCACTGTTCGCACATAGAAATTTCAAATAACATTATGGGAATTATAATTTTCAATTCAGCTGGCATTAGGCCCTTTTTTTGCTTGCTTGTTTATTTGTTTTACGTGAAAGCTTTTCTAGAGAATATGACTTAAGCAGTATTTTATATCTTATATATTTAAGTAGTGGCAATGTAGATGCAACTACAGAGGTGATGTAGTCACACCAATATAAATATAACTTCACGCGAGAGAGAAAACAATTATTTTTAAATAGTTTTAAAGATTTTTCAAGTTGGAGGGAAAAAATCGGGCCTGTTTAAAATAATATCGATTATGCAAAGTATGAAAATTCTTGTACTGAAATTAAAAATCGATGTAATTTATCTCATATTAGAATATCTATATTGAAATATTCCTATATTTTCATAAACAAGCATATTTCTATTAAAATTTATTTTTATGAAATAATAATTTACTCCTAATTTCAGCAAAAATTATTTCTGGGGGTTGTTTCCAAAAACATAAATACAGTAGTTTATAGTCATAATGAATATACACAAGCAACATTAAACGTTTCTTCCAAAAATGAATTATTTTATCATCAATTTCTTTCCTAAGATTCGTAGTAGAATCATTTTCAAAGGCGATAAAAGGCCAAATATTGCAACCATTCCTCACAGCCTCTCATCCCTATGTCAGATCCCAATAACGCATTCCCATTGGCGAGGAAATTCAATAATCTAGCCAATGGTGGATGAGCATCGTTTGTCACAAGTTCTCCTCTGTTCCTTCTCTCCGCAGAGATGATGCTTTGACACAGGAAAACGACTTGATGAACTTAATTCTGGCAACGCTTTCGCAATGGGTAGCCGATTTAGGGATCATAATAGCCGCTAATAGAATCGTTTGCTTCTCTTTTCAGTCGCTCCTTTTTTTTCATTTTATTCTCTGAGATTTTTCCATTTAAGCGGTCAGATTCGGCAGCTATATTTGAATGAGGATAAAGAAAGGAATTCAAAAGAAAGTCATTTGGCGTCACATGGCGACTTCACTCACCAAACGTGCGAGGGAAGTCACAATTTTCTAAATAAATCTTTTTTCAAGGAAGGGGGAATTGCTTTATGTTCAGTATTTTCAAAACAAAAGAAAGATTACGAGGACAGGCTTTATCACCCTGTTCTGTTCTCTTTTTTTTCTTCTTCTTGTCTTAAGCTAATAAGTCTTTTCTTTACATCTACTGGCAATATATAATAAGTGTGTGTGTGTGTGTGTGTGTGTGTGTGTGTGTGTGTGTGTGTGTG